>JARGSG010000124.1:0-125807 GCA_030374805.1 Gracilaria gracilis | reverse complement strand
TTTAAACTCTGCTACGGAGAATGCTCATGTATAAAACCTGGCTATCGTATTGGAAGACTGGTGTCCATGCCTTGTAATTTACCTACCGTTTGAAGCATTCAAAGCTCGTTTTCGTCAGCCATGCAATCTTTTCGATACCCCGATGCACCTGCTACTGCCGCTGTTCTGTATCAAATGATGTGTAGGGTAATATATTTACATTGGTGTCTGGCTTGCAGCGCCTTTACGCTTTCTCCCGTTTTGAGCTACGCACTTCGCAGATTGCTACTGCTTCTTCGAGTTCGGATATGGACAGCTTGTATGTACCAATGAAATTGGGCTTATTGTTATGTTCTTATACATTGCATGGAACAGGACCACGACATCCTCGAAGATCCGTTCCTTCAGAATTTACTACGTCATTGTTCTCATCGATACACTACGCTTTTGTGATCAACAAAATGGCATTTCAACCTGTCTCGATCCTATTACATGTTCTCTCCTTAACCTGTCTAAGAAGTAGTGACGTCCGGAAATGTCTAAGAATCCAATGGGTCGCTTAACGCAGTTGGAGGGTTCTATTGTGACCTCAGATCTTCGTCTGTTTTTTGTGTGTACGAGATCAAGATACTCATCGTACGCACATCCATAGTGCCCCCGTATCCTCAAAAATGCTGCGTGAAGAATACGGTTGAAATCCTGGTGCGCAAGAGCAATCTCAACTTCGAATATGTTTTGAATATCTCCGTAATAGAGATCAGTTGAGCTTTTCTTCTCACAACCTCTTGCTCCAGAACGTGTGTGAACCCTCTCATTCATCATCATTCTCCTGTGGTCTCCCAAATTCGGCTGCAACGCAAAACTTCTGCCGTGCATCGGTTCGTAATTTTTGCCTGTCCTGAAAGGCCTTCTGAGTCTCTATCATGAATGTGTCCGTAGCAGTGGTCATCAGAGCCGAGGTAAACTGCTTAGCAGCACGGATCTCGTACGACTCTACTTCCTCAACAAAGTTGTCGGACAAAAACTTTGTGACCACTGCATTGAATCCATTCACTCGCTTTTCGGTTCTGCCACGGCCTTGAAATGTAATCTCTTCCGTTTCTACACGCTCAGAGCTGGAAGCATTGGTTGTTTCCGAGCGAGAATCATGTTTTGTGTCATCGAGAACTAGCTTAGTTTCTTCAGATGTTTTCGTTGCCAGCCCACCACTCATGATTCGCAATGTGAACAGTCTGTGGTTCTTATGAAACAAATGAGAGTTGACGTTGTTTCTGCTTTTCATTCGCCTTCCCATATCTCCAAGAAGGCGTTCTATTAGAAACTGAGAGGTAACTGGAAGTGGTCCGCATTCGTTGAGTAGATCAGGAAAGTGCAGAATGGCATGCGTAGAAAGCGTGAAACAGAAGGCCTGTGATGGCTTTCTGTAAAACTCGTGTGTGAATCGAACGTATGCGTCTTCAACAACTCGCTGCAAGTCGCCAACGGCAGTCTCATCACACCGGTAATCAAATGAGAGATAAACCATCCTGGAGGTTAGCCACCATAGCTTGATTTTGTTCTCGCCCATTTTGAAATAATGGAAGTATGGCAAGAAGTACATCTCAGCCAGACGTTTAAGATCTTCTGCCTTGTACTTCGAGATGTCACTCAATGGTAATGGAACCCTACCCCATGATACCGGAATGCCGCTAGAAGCTCGCTCCATGTGCTTATTGATCTTTTCTATGACACTGTTCGGTATGCAGTACTGTGGAGAATGTGATGCTTGGTCATGATGGTTGTGATAGCCGCACATCAACTTTGTCACATGTTTTGTCCACCCAATAAGAACTAGATGCATGACATCGTAAGAAAACGAGTACTTGAAGTCCATGGAAAGTTTTTGGAGAGGACAATCTGCTTTGTGCCAGTGGTTCTGGCTATGCCCTTTTTGTTCACGTTGTTCTCGACTCCATTCCTTACACTTTTCCATGTCGATAGTATGTCTCTGGCATTTCGCTCTGGTACGCATTCTATGTTTATGACATCCCTGTGACGATACTGAGTTACGCCACTGCGTCTGGGATTCATCAATGCCTTCATGATCTGTTTCGGGACCCGAGGAATGATATAGGACGACTTGCATTCGCCAACGTACTCTTTACGCCTCATACAAAACCTACAAAAAGAGTTACTAGTATGGCCTACATAGCCAAGTACCTTCGACGCTGCAGGCCAGTCAGCGGTGAAGAACGTCACAAAACCTCGTATGGTTCTGATGCGATTGTCGTGACAAAGCACGGATATTCCCTTTTCCAGCCTTCGGAAGTCCTCAATCAGCACCTGAAGAAACGTATCAAAGTATTCAGAGCTATGTTTACCAGGGACAATTGCAAAGATGAGGGCGTTGTTTGCTCTTGCCCTTTCTTTTGGGGTGTAATTTAGAACCGTTGAAACCAGAGGCCAGGACGAAACGGCATTACCTCTCCTGTCTCTTGTGCATTCAAAACCATCTGTCGAGAACGTCAGGAAGACAAGAACTTCATCCGAATTGGCATCGAAATTGTTCAGATATTGGCCGTACTTTCGTCGAAACATACAGCCATGATAGTAATCATGGTAACCTTCTTCACACTCCGTTGATTCAACGGATTTTCTAATGCGATGCCATCCGTTTTGGAGCTGTTCGAAAGATTCTTTCGCCCGGCACAGTGCTCGAATAGCCGATGAAGGTTGCATGTACCAGAACTTAGTGCTTCCTATTCTTTTCAATGGCTTGTAACACACCGGACAAGATTTGGAGTTCTTTTATTCTTCCTCTAGCTACGCAGTGGCCTTCAGGGCACATATCAGCAAATGACTTCTGCGCAAGGGAGTTTGTCTGAGCAAAGGCGGCCATAGTTCTGTACGACACAGAAGCTCTTATTGGATCAATGAATATAAGTTTCTCTACAGTTCTTTGTGAGACACTGGCTAGTTCTGAAGTGTATAGAAAGGCACTAAGTCTTTTGAACTCCAATGCGCAAGCTGATAATGGTTCATCTTCAAAAGTCTCCTCTTCTTCGACATCAACAAAGCTTTGATAGTCCGACTCCAACGAAGGTGGAGGCAGTGAAGAAGATGGAAGAGAGGAAGAGGACATATCGTCCCCATCCGATAGCTTTAGCTGTATGGAAAGATTAGGGGCAGTTTGCACGACATTGGAGGGCAAAGAACACTGATCTCCACTACCATTTGCAATGAAGGCAATGCTTGGTTGGGGTGAGCTACAGTTCTCCATGACCTGCGGTGTATGAACTGGCACAGACGTCGGATACGGTAGAGCTTCCTGACGTACAGCATCACCTGAAGATGATGCAGCTGTATTCCTGTCGCTAACTTGGTACTCCCATCGACACCTTCTTTTTCTTGGTGGAGAGACTTCTTCATCCGCTTCATCCGAATCATGACGGTAGGACAACTGAGGGTCTCGGAGTACCGGAGGTTCCTCGTCGGCGCTCTCAGCACAAAGCTCCCACCGGCTTCTTCGCTTTCTGAGTTTAAGGGCATCACCAAGCATTATCTTTCAATACAACAAAGATCTCTTAAGGATATTACAACCAGACCTTTGGAGTCGTCTAATAATGTTGTTGAACACAAAATTTCAATGTGTGTCAATCCTTCATCGGAATAATTACTGGACGTCCACATCAAGGGTAGAAATTGTGCAAACCCTTTTTGAACTTTGAAATTCGGACTACCGAACTTGATATATTTTAGCTCCGCTTGAAACCAGATCAGGGCAAGAATCTGCCCAGCTTGCGCTCCGCTTCTTCCCCAAGCGAAACCAATCCCGCGCGCTTTCCCCGGGGGTCTTAGTACTTCAACAACATGAGTGACCAGCGTTTTTCTGTCTGGGTCCCCCCCGTCCACCTCCATGTGATCCCTGGTTCTCTTCTTCCTTCCGTAGACCATAGCGTCAACGGTTGAACTTCTACAGCCTCCACTTCTACGTCGATCTCTCCCTCCTCTTTCCTTATCGAGCTCGCATCGTCCTTGCCTTCCATTTCCATTGTGTTTCAACTCTTTCTTCATCCACAGGATTAAAACGGCCTCTCGAAGACTCCGTATTCACATTTACCTACCTTACCATCGCATTGTACCCGACTGCAGCAAGTAGCAGCGCCGGGCAACACCTCGAGACAGCTTTACAGGTATGCATTTTCTCACCTCTTTTCCTCTTATTTGTGTTTCACTACGGTCCGTGTGCATTGTTCTCACCATTTCATATTTTTGTTCCCCCATGCTCTCCTCGAGCAAGACTCGTCATTCAGTATGGGTTCCCATATCATCCTGCAGGTCACAGCTGATATGAACACGACTTCTGCGCAACAAGCAAGCAACAGCAACAACCATCACCATCAGGGTTCGACCGTGTTTGCGGTGCCTCCCAACTCCCTTGGCATACCCACTGCGGCGTACAAGCGACGAATGAAGGAGACAGATTTGCCAGGCCGTCCTACTGGGACGTTAATATCCGCGCGTTTGGTTTTCAACCGTCTCTACCGAGAGAGCATTTCCGACGATGTGTCTTCTAGTAAGAATTATCCGGTGTATCCGCAAATGGCCAACAGCATCAAGGACCTCATAAGATCGTACTTGTACCAACGTTTGGGTCTGCAGGGAGGCAAACGTACCTTCACCTCCGTGAAGATCGAGTATGCGAGTCAACTCCTGACATTGAAACGGAAGCTTGAAGAAAAGTTCCCAGTTCTCCAAGCCGCTCAGAACCATTGGATTGCTACTGAATTCATCAAGGAGTCTATGCAACGTGATAAGAAGACCAAATTCGAGGCAGAGAAGAAGAGCATGAAGACTAGTTCTGGACCTCAGGGGCAGGAGAGCTCTGCTGCACCTACCGCTGCACCTACAGTTGCTACCACTGCCAATCCTTTTCAGCAAGCCAAACTTTGTGCGGGATCTTGCCAGAACAAGCAGTTACAACGAGCACAGCATAGAAATCAGCATCGTGGAAACGTCGTTAGAGGGGATGTTAATCAAGACCGTCGCGATGTCCGGCGCCATATCCTTGAAAACTTGGCTTGCCCGCCAGAACCGATTCAAGAACACAACGTTTCTGAAGATCATGGGGAGCAGGAGAGAGGAAGAAATGATGAACAAGCAGAGGTAGATGAACTGTCTGTCGGGGGTCTGAGGACTCTGGGAGTTTTGAGTCTGAACAATCCGAGGGCGAACCCGAGAAAGAACAGCGTACGCGTATTGGTATCAAGAAGCCGAAGAATGCAGCTTTGCACACGGGCGGCAACTCAACTCCGCGTTCAAGCTCAAGATTGGAAAAAGACGATACCGAGGATTCAATTGGAAGTGATGACATTTTTCCAGTTCCCGTCTCGAAAGGTTCTCGCGTTGTTAAATCTCAACGTAAGCGCAATGGATTGCGAAACACGATTATGAAGGCGCTGAAGAAGACGAAGCAACATGGATTTCGTGCACCGCGTCCCCGTAAGTCACTTGACAACTGATCAGGTGCTAGCGACACTATTCAGTATCGCTTGAATTCCTATTCCCCAAGTTCACACTGTACTATTTCGAGCACGTCTCTTCATTTTCATCTACTCAACATTCTAATTCTAGCTCTTTCCAAAGATATGCGTTGCGGTTTCTCATGCGTCTTGAACTCTGTTTCCCCCACAACCGTTCACAATCTTCTTTTACATTGTCATGGATCTATTAATGTGGTGCTGATTGTCTGGTTGTTTCTGTACGTTTTTCTCTATATAGATACGAGTTGTATCATACGACCATGACAAGGCTCCAGGTAAGATGTCGTGAAAAGAAAGAGTCCTTCAAGGAAGGTGTTTCTACGTAAACAATTGATACTGTCTTGCTTTATACCAAGCAGTCCTTCTTAGCTCGACGTTATGCCGCCATTGAGACGCTAATGGGCGTAATAAAGGCCCATTGCTACTTCTATCGCCTATGTACGGGCTGCTTCATGGTATCTCTTTGGCCATTTATCGTAAAGAATTGGGACACATAATGTCCCAATGGAGGGGTCTCTCCTCGGCCATGTCAGAAAGGTATATCGTACACCAGTATCCGTACTATTTTGGACATGATCTTGTACACAAATAGGCAGCACTACATGTTGATTTAGGAAAATTTGCGATCTACTACTGGCACACTTTGGTTCTTATTGAGGACATATACAGACCGTTTTTGGTTGCCACTGGGCCACATATAGTCCGTTCAGGAACAGAGTATTTCGTACTACTTGGGTACCAAAGTTGTCTTCTGTTAGCCGGCCTTTTTTCGGCATACGATAAAAGGCCTAAAATTGGCATCATTTGGCCATTTTTTCGTCATAATTTAGATATAAAAATAAAAGCCTTTTCCCAGAGTAATGACGGCCATATTTTGGCCATATTTTGGCCTGGCAGGATGTTTATAGGGAAGCGAGTTTCTGTTCGAAATGTAGCAACAGCAAGTGGATCGTGGGATGCGGTCTCGGATCACAACATGGTTGTTGCAGATATTGACTGGATGACAACTCAATTTTCCCCTCTGAAACCGAAGATTTCGAGGGCGCAACTCAAATGCGTGGACAAAATCGAAGACGCTCAGACGTATTACAAAGCCAATTTGCCTAATATGGGTTCACGTTTTGACCACACAACCTCAAAACAGGATCTGGAGGATGCTTGTACCGAACTTGTGGACACAATCAGTAGCCCCTGGATCACTTCTCTATCAATGCGTCCTGACCGATATCGTTTCTTCTGGGATTCTAGTCTGGACCAGTTGAGTCGTGTGCGATCTACCTATTACAAACGATGGAAACGAAGTGGCAACATTCAAATGTGGAATGTGTACAAGGTGATTGACCGATTCATTAAACGTCGTTGTCGGCCAAAGAAGAGAAAACTGTTGGACGAATTTCTTGACACCGCTGAGGACGAAACAGCATCTCAAACAGTGAATCGAATCAACTCGGTGTTGAAATTACGATCTCAACATAGCGGACGGGCACTGGAACGTGGAAATCCATTAGACCCACAGAACTATGCTGAGTTTATTGCCGAGTACCAGCCACTAGAATGTGGGGTTAAAGCACTCACATTTGATGTTCCGGACTCGTTCCGGATTGCATTGGAAAATTCGATCAAGGATGCAAAGAAGGGAAGATCGATTGGCCGCGATAACGTGGCGTCGGAAATGCTACAGGTCAGTCCAACTTTGTGCGCTTGCCGCTTCTCAAGCTGTGGCGGGCGTGCGGCAAATTGGCATATATACCTTTAGCGTTGCGGCAGACACGTATATCGCCCATATACAAGAAAGGCGACATCTCGGTACCATCCAACTACCGACCGATATCTATTCTGTCGCACTTGCGTAAAGCAATTTCGGCTGCATTAAACTCGATTGTGGTGAACTATATCGAGTTTCATGAGTATCAGTATGGGTTCTCAAAGTACAATGGAACGGAATAATCGATTGTGGAGGTGAGTAACATCATCACAAACGGCCACGCGCGTGTGGCAGTACTGGACCTAACGAAGGCGTACAACAAAGTGAACCATAAACTATTGTCGCAAGTGTGCGCATCGAGGTTACAACCGAAGCATGCGGCAATGACTACTTTGCTGCTGCAACCAGTCAACGTTTTCATAAATGGAAATTGGAAAGATGAGCAAGTACAAATGACTTTTGGAGTTCCCCAAGGCGACCCATTCAGCTGTAGATTGTTCAACATGTATATTGATTCCATGCTATATCGAGTGCAGGAGGTGCCATATCATGTGTCGGATCGAGGTGCAAGTGCATTTGCCGACGATGTGATTCTGATGGCGAAGACTGATAGCGGGCTGCAACAACTACTAAACATATGCAGTAGTTGGGGCAAAGAAATGCAAATGCCGTGGAACACTGCAAATGGCAAGTCGATGGTACTGCAACTGCTTACAAACAAAAATCACTCTACAGTATTCAAACTTGCTGGCGATGAGCTGAGCGTGGTAAGTAGTGCAGTATATCTGGGGTTGTCTCTGAACACCAATGGAGTAAGAGCCGACAAGCACATGGAAGGGGTACAAAATTCTCAACGTCGATTGGGAAGCCTAGCCGGTGCTGGTCTGCACCGGAATGGATTTGAAACGCGCAGCTGTGTGAGTTTGTGCCGCGCATTTGTGAGGTCGATTCACGAATATGCGTTGCATCTTGTACCGCTCACGCTACATTTGGAAATGGCGATAGTGAAGCTTAAAGCAACGTTCTTCAAACTGATTCTTGGAAAAATGGCATCTCGGTTTGGAACATATCGGGTGCCAATGATGCGTGCACATTTTCGTTTAGAGTCTGCGGCTCTGCGACGAATTGTACTCGCTTCCAAACGTCTACGGCACTATCAATCGTGTCGTGAAAAGGCATTGAACCTTGACTTGGAACACAGATCGCGACAGTTGAAGGTGAACCAAGCGTGTCGGCAGCTGTCGCTGTATAATGCGCATCCTTCAACTTTGGCACTGCGATCTGAAATTGATAATGTGTGTACAACGGGAATAGGAAGGATACGGGATGTGGAGTGGAAACTTGCCTCGGCAAGACGCGTTCGCAAAATCCCGTGTGCGGCAAATGGAAAATACCCACCCGTTCTTCGGTTGCGAAAAGTCGCGCACAGAATGATGGGTATCCGATGGTACTTCAATGAGTTCCCAGCGAACCCATTGGGGGCACGTGATGTACTTGGACACGAGTACTGGAAGTACGGAAGACTGAAAGTACTACTCGGAATGGAAGATTGGTCACCTGGAGAGAGGCAGGAGGCGACCGAAATACTAGAGGTACTGGAAGAAGCACAGTTGTAAATCTGTGCTATAAGTAGTAAGAATGAATGCGTTGGTTCGTAATTGACGAAGTTAGTTTACACCTTGACAGTGTTACCCTGCTGCTCTTCATAGGGTATTGGGAACACTATGAATAAACCAGCAACTGATTGAAAAAAAAAAAGAAAAAGAGTGCACAATGTCTCCGACACCAGTGGCACGATCAAACTTGCCTAAGAACGGAAGTTTGTGGGCCTCTCCAAGTCGACATGGGCGACAGATCTCCTCCATTTGAGCCAGCTTCGGGACTCCATAGGCATATTTGTGCACAACCTGCAGGTCTATTGGGTTGATATGCGCAAGGGGTCGATGCCATAGTTGAGCCAAGTCAATATCGCGTGCAGAAAGGGCATGCCTAGATTTAACTTTCCTGAGTGGATCAGGCAGAAAGTACAAACCTGACCGTTTATCTCTTTGACCACATCCAATACCAAACCCATCCACATGCGTGAGACAAACATCACGCGCGCGGAAGAAAGACTCGATGCCTTTGTCAGCCATGCGTCCCACAGACACCAAGTTATATTCGAGATCAGGAACCAAGAGTGCGTCTGTGAGGCGCAAGTTCGCATTCTCGAACGGTAGTATGACATCACCTCGTTGTGTGGCAGTCACAGTAGACTTATCAGCCAGCAATATGGTTCGATCGTTAACTTCATGCAACGAACTGGGGACAAATACAGACTCGGAGAAAAAGAAGTGCGATGTTGCACCACTGTCTGCATATGTGTCCATAGCCCTCTCTGCTGGTGGGAGTACGGTAGACTTCTCCACGGACATCCCTGCGATTTCAATCTTTTAGGACTTTCCGGACGACCTTGTCAAAGGCTTGGAATTTCCGGGTTTATCCTTGGACCTCACCTTCAACTTGTCAAGAATGCTCTTGGGCAAGTGTTTGTCAGGGTTGTCAGGGTTCATGTGACATCTATCAACAGTGTGTCCATCACGATCACAGAACGGGGATAGAAAATATACGGGATGTGGAGTGGAAACTTGCCTCGGCAAGACGCGTTCGCAAAATCCCGTGTGCGGCAAATGGAAAATACCCACCCGTTCTTCGGTTGCGAAAAGTTTCACACAGACTGATGGGTATCCGATGGTACTTCAACGAGTTCCCAGCGAACCCTGTGGGGGCACGTGATGTACTTGGACATGAGTACTGGAAGTACGGAAGACTGAAAGTACTACTCGGAATGGAAGATTGGTCACCTGGAGAGAGGCAGGAGGCGACCGAAATACTGGAGGTACTGGAAGAAGCACAGTTGTAATTCTGTGCTATAATTAGTAAGAATGAATGCGTTGGTTCGTAATTGACCAAGTTAGTTTACAACTTGACAGTGTTACCCTGCTGCTCTTCATGGGATATTGGGAACACTATAAATAAAACAGCAATTGATTGAAAAAGAAAACGATCACAGAAGGTACAATGATAACCATTGCTGGCAGCGTACGCACGCCCTGAAGACTCGTTGTGGGTGTGACCATCTGAGTTGGTACCGTCCTTATGGTCCAGGCTGACAGGGGCGGAAGAGGATTTGAAGCTTCCAGATCCCTTGGTCTTGTTTTCCTTGCGAGTGCGAGTGCGACCAGAACTTCCCAAAACCATCTGTCGTGAATTGTGCTCGCCAATTAGAGTTGTTGCAACATAGTCCCAAGTAAGATCAGATATATCCTTCGTGCGAAGTGCGGCTTCCGTGGACTCTAATGAGCAGCTGAGGTCAATAGAAGCAGGTAGCATCGGAGCCTTGTGAGATTCCGGATTAGCAGCGTCCTTCCCCATGCGATCCAACTGCGAGAACAGGGCAGAGAACTGGTCCACGTATTCTGTCATGTTCTGACCATTGTATGACATACGGAATAGTTGCGTTTGCATGGCGATCCGAGAGACAGTGCCGATTGGAGGCGTAGCGCGCATCGAGCAGTTCAAGCATGCGTCCTGGATCATCATCAACATCCATTACAACTCGTAGAGGAGAATCATCAAGTGCACAAATAATGATAGCACATGCTTTCTCCCGTTTCACCATGATACGAGAGCTGCTTTGCGAGCTACTTGGAGCCGTATCTTGGGCAGTAGCAGCTGATGAGAATTGCTCTGAACTCAATACCACAACGTTCCAGACACCTTTGATTCGGCATGCGGCACGCAGGCGTTGGCGCCAAAGGGTATAATCTTCCCCACGCTTACCATGAAAGCGTGGGATCTTGACACCAGAGTTGGTTTCAGACTCAACTTCCGAGTCCGACATGTCCCAAAACAGAGTTACCAAACTCCAGTACAAGGGATTTCACGAGTAGAAGAGAAACGAAGAAATCAGAGAGGCTGCGTGAGGGAAACAATTCTTCCTTCACAAAGGAGGGTAGGGCTGGAGTGGAGTAAGGACTCAACACTAAACAGCGAAGACGCCAGCAGAGACTCTCTAACGAAGTCCGCAACGCTCGTCTGGACGCGTCCAGTACGCGATCACAAGCGGAGTGGAACTCGACGCTTGGAGTATAATCACGGGTGAGAGACAACCAACACGGAACAGAAAGGGCAGAGTGAAGGATGCAATGCCACTTCCCCACAAACAAGTAAAGGAGGAGCTGGAGTGGAGTCAAGCTCACCACTCAACAGCGAGGACGCCAGCGGAGACTATGGGGTAGTCTGCAACGTTCGTCGGGACACGTCCCGTACGCGGTCACAGGCGGAGTTCGGAGACTCGACACCTGGAGCAAGCTCACGGGTGAGGTACAACTCGAACCCGGAATGATGATGAAACTTCTTAGGCGGGTGCACTGACAGGAGAAACTACCTCCGCTACCGTGTGGGTCCGAACCCCTGGTCCCCGGTAACTCTCTCCGGGTGAGGCACGATTTGATCACCTGCCAAGCTCTGCGTACTTCAGAGCGAAGCGCTGTTAGTCCCTACGAGACGTCCTAAGGAGGGTACCAGTCGAGATACACGTTCCCCAGTTGAACCCTTGCTGGTCTCCTACGAGAAAGTAGCTCGGTCTCTCGGCGCAGTACGGTCGCTCCTACGCTTCCAAGCCCATTTCATCGACCTCCGTACTCCACGGACGCAGAGCAGGATTTGCTGTCTCCCTTTTCTCGAGGCGGCGGCTTACTAACAAACGCGATATGTGTTCACCATTCGCCACAGAGAAAACAGCGGGATACTCTAACGCAGATAGGAAAGGTTTCAAAGAAAAGTAGTAAGTAAGAAATGAGCGCGACGTCTGCAAGTTGTCGACGCTCTGGGCCTATAACCTAACGATACGCACGCATGTAGGGTAGAAAGGGAAGTAGATATGGATATGGAAGAAAGAGAAAGTAAAACAAGTGAAGGTTGACGGCCTTGGGTCGACCCGTTTACTCGAGGGTCGTCGATCGACACCTACAAATACCCTAGCGCGCGCTTCACCGTCGTCGCAGCAAGCGACGACGGCGGTCGTTACAAGTTGCACGTGTGTGCAGTTGTACATGGAAAGCGCGCGCAAACTAGAGTACAATAATTTCAAATAACTAAATCAATCAACACTACAAATCCATTGCCAGTCCTTTGATTCAGAACCAGATCTAAAAAATCATCAATTTGCATTGTGGCACTCCAACCGCTTTGCGCAGCCCAGAATCGCATATTGCATTCAAAACAGCCCATTCCAGCCTAGAAAAGCACATCCTCGCTATCTGCATAGTCAGTGTGGTCGTCATTTTTGTCACAACAGCAACCAAATGACGCGGGTGGTGACAAACCCAGAGGAAACAACAAAAATGCCAGCGGGTACCAGCCGAAAACGGCGAAAGATAACAGTGTAGCTCAAAGATGAGCCAAAACAAACAATACGAAATAGCAAGTAAGCGACAATCCAAGCAACAGAAGAGGGCCAATCACGTCGCACGTCGGTTGAGGAACAGCGGGAATAAAGAAAGAAACGAGGGTCACAATGTGCGAGCGAGCCCAACGAAGAGCCACACACTGCAACTCTAGAAATGTAGGCGGGAGACCGGGCGGCCCATGGGAAGTGAAGTGTAGAACGGTTGGTTGCAAAAGGAGGCACAGACTGTGCTAAAGGGTAGTGGGCGGTTGCCTAAGGAGGGTGGAAAGTGACGACAAAAGAAGAGGAAGAAGAGTTGGTAGAACTTTTGGGGGAGGGTCGTCGAGGGGAAGTGGTCTGCCCGAGTTGAGTTTGTAGTGCCGGTTCAACTCTGGGGTTTATATAGAGCTGAGTCACATGGAATGCCCTTGGTAACTAAATACCCTAGGCTTCTTGCCATCATATACCAGATTGTCACTAAGGACACCATGTCTCAACTTATCTTAGTATATGTCCTTGGTCATGTTGAATCTCATTTAAGCCGCCATTAGTTTTAAGTCCGCTTCAGTCCGGCCGCAAGCCGCACGAACACCGTCCACAACATTTCGAACAATAGGCCCAACGCGACCGCTTTGGTGGCCGAAGCCACTGATGATGATACTGCAGACCTAAATACTCCCCGCTGGCCGTTAATCGATGACGAGGCAGTGGAAAGTTCGTGTCAGTCCACGGGTTTCCGCTTCAGCGTCGACATCTCTTGGCCACCGAAGCTAATGGCTGAGTTTGAGAGTATGTTGCGGAACATTGTGCGACAGAAGATCTCGTTCCGTTCTGTTAATATCGTACTGCGTATTCTTTGCGCCCCTTTGCCAACTGTGTATCTGCGTGGGGTTCTGTTTGGGCTACGTGTCGGCATTCGTGCGACCGCTATGTCCGAAAAGCCCGCAGGAGACGTGTCACAGCTGATTGAATTGTTGAAGGACCGTGTTGTTGAGTAAACTGCCTGCTTGTATTCGCATTAGCTGTGCCTAACATTCCCTTCTCCATCGTGGTAGCGAGGGTAGTGCAGTAGCGCGGTAGTGCAGTAGCGCTGGCGGCAGTAGTTGTAGCAGCGCTCGCGGCGTGGAACGATACTGCGCCGCCGCGTTATGCTCGTGTTGTGCATTCGGCGGCGCGGAACGACACCGCGCCGCCGCTTTGTACTCATGTTGCGCCTTCGGCGGCGCTCGAAGCATCCACGGGCGCAGGAGATATGGGGCAGAGCGCAGCTTCCACGCTGCGCTCTGCCCCCTATCTCCATCGGAGATATGGGGGTTCTCCACCTCATGGGTGTCCCAGGCGTTGTCGGGACACCCCCTTTGAATCATTCTTCACAGTCAGTCTACTTCTCTAAGCCTCGTCCAATCACAGAGCTCCACTTGGCCCATACCACCATAACTCTCCATACAATCCATGGCACTTGTAGACATCACGTTGCACAAGGGCATTTGCAGTAGCCAATCATATTGTCGTTTCACGTTGGGTTTGAGCAGAGGCGCATATGCGCTTTTGCGAAGAGGGTGCCCAAAAGTGCCCATCGTCCCCTGCAATTTTGCTTCCAAGTAGTCCGAGACCAACCTGAAGGACTGACAGGCACTCGACCGTGTCCCAACGTCAACACTCTTCTCTCATGCTGAATAGATTTGTGGCTTTTGTCCGGAACGGTGTGGTCTTCTAAGCCTTAATGCGCACTACCTGAGCTGACAGACAGCTTTGGTAGTGAGTTGAGAGCGTGAAACCCGGTTTTGGTTGTTTCCAGAATTCTGGCAAAGAGTATGAGGTGAACGGTAGCTAGTTGTGGTCTCAAGTGTGGGAAGGGAGAGTTAATGGGATGCATCGAGACATTGAGGCAGTAAAATGGCCACTCAGTTTGGCGGTTCTTTGTAGCTTTTGGATCTGCTTGGGGGCTGCTCTTTGTGCGTAAGAGGCAGCCATACTACAAATTCATGCGCGCGCATTGAGATCGTTGTGTATGCATGCAGATGAGGTGTGTTTTGCGTAATACGCAAGTCGTTCAAGTAATGAGTTTCTATTGGAGAGAAAAGAGTTCCATAACAAGTGTTATTATTGGTTGTACTCGAAACCGATTGACTTTGCAGCCAATGACACAGACTTTGCTTAAGTCTATTGAGATAGACTTAAGCAAAGCGAACAAGTGGCGCTGTAACATCCAACTGTTTCTGTCGTTAACCAATAGTATCGAACGCTTAAGTCTATCTCACTAGACTTAAGCGTTCAGTCCCAAAAGGGTTACAAGTATCTTGCAACGTGTCAAAGCCGGCGGTGGTGGGCACATAAATCCAATCATTTGAGACCAAATTAAATCAAAGCTGGAAAGTAACTATATCGACGCTGAACTATTCGGATTGTCTCGCATTGCACCTGGACAGGTGCAAAACGAGTGCAAAGTAGTTTAAGTAGAGTTTGGCAGGTTTCGCGAGAGAAAGTCCAAAAACGCGCAAAAAAATCAAAAAAAAATTGAAAACACAAAAGAGTCGCAGAACACGTGAAAAGTGCATCAAGAAGCCATAAGAGCCATCAAAACAAAAGAAAAAGACAAAAATTTTAGAAAAATTATCAAAAAAGTTGAAAAGTGATTTCCCACCAAACCACGTCCTCTAACATAGAGAACCGTTTCAGCCTTTTGGCTGACTTCAGGGAGACCATGGAAGGCATTCGCTTCCCATTTGATGGTAGTAGCGAACCTGAATCCGAATCTTGGAAACCAGGTCTATCAAAAACCATTCGGAAGAAAGTATCGCCGATCCCTGACCGCAACGACCCTCAGCCTGTTTGCAACCCGAAGGAGGCGAGGACCACCTTTGGGGCGTGTCCAACGCTCATCAAATGCCCAAACTGCCATTCTAAGAATTCATTTCGAAATAGAGTTGTGAACAAGCGAACGAAGCACACCGACATTCGGTTCCACTTCGCTAGAGAGGCTCTGCGTGACAAGTCCATCGTGCTGTTCTACTGTCCAACTGATTCCATGGTTGCCGATATGCTAAACAAGCTTCTTGCCCGAGTGAAGCCCGAGAAGTTTCGCAAGGAGTGTGGCGTGCAGCACCTAGAGCTAGTCAGTGACAGAGGGGGGTGTTGGATGTTGAAGTAGTGCTGTCAAAGAAATCAAAAAGGCAGGGGAGCATGGGCTGTTTTGGAGGTTGCCGCTGGAAAAGCGCATATGCGCGTTTATGCACACTCAACGTGAAACTGGCTTCTGATTGGCTACTGCAAATGTGCACACGCAACTTAGTGTGTACAAGTGTTATGGCACTACTGGGTTGTTCTGGGCTACACGTGTGTAGCTAGCACAGATGGGTATGCTTCACAGTATGCAGAGTTATGTACGTGGACATGTTGAACACATTGATGCAACTTGGTGCGCTGTGGTTTTTTTTCAATCAATTGCTGTTTTATTTATAGTGTTCCCAATACCCCATGAAGAGCAGCCGGGTAACACTGTCAAGGTGTAAACTAACTTGGTCAATTACGAACCAACGCATTCATTCTTACTACTTATAGCACAGATTTAAAAATGTGCTTCTTCCAGTACCTCTAGTATTTCGGTCGCCTCCCGCCTCTCTCCAGACCAATCTTCCATTCCGAGTAGTACTTTCAGTCTTCCGTACTTCCAGTACTCGTGTCCAAGTACATCACGTGCCCCCAATGGGTTCGCTGGGAACTCATTGAAGTACCATCGGATACCCATCATTCAGAGCCTGAGATTGTCTAGGGCGTTTGGCCTCTTCCTGGGGTTACTCGCTTACTGAACGCAAGTAGTCAAGACGCATAAAGTGATACAAGGCTGTAGTGCAAAGAAAGACCAGCAAGAGTCGCGCAAGTGGCAGGTAACGAGAATTGGAAGCCAAGCGTGCCGACAGGCCATAGAACGAAGCAGGAGAGCGCGGCGGCAAGGCCGTAGAACAAAGGAGGAGAGCGCGGTGGCAAGGCCGTAGAACGAAGCAGGAGAGCGCGGCAGCAAGCAGTGGCTGCATCGGTTGCTCGCTGCAGGGCTCGAAAGCGCACTCAAGCTGAGAGAGCGTGCTTCCAGCTTGAGTGCACTTTCGGAGTGTATATATTTCGCCGTGCATTTGGCCACAGATCAATTAATTACGCAAGTTATGTCAACCAGCCGATTGGGACATGGCTTTGCATTGTCATTGGTCCATCTTATCGCTATCTGAACAGCGATAAAAATGTTGAGGGTCAAAAGGTTTAAATTGCTTTGAACTCGTTTTGCATTTGTCCAGGTGCAATTCGAGGCACTCCAGATAGCTCAGCGTCGATATAGTTACTTTGCAATTTTGATCCAATTTGGTCTCAAATGATTGGATTTATGTGCCAACCGCCGGCGGCTTTGACACGTTAAAAGATACTTGTTACTTTTGGACGTTTTGCGAAATCGTCGTTTTTGGGGTCGTTTGAGGGGGGTGCCCCAGAAGGGTCACAAACGGCTATTTGTCGTTGAACTCCCGAGGCTTGGAACTTCTGATCCCTTTACCTGCCGGAGTCGATATGCAGCTCGTTTGAAAGATAAAACGCTTCTCAACACATTCGAGGCACTCCCGACAAAAATTTGACAGAGTCCACCCGGATCGGCGTTGAAATTTTTCAGATGCCTAAAATGAGGTTTTCTGGGGGGTAAACCCACAGCAGTCAACTCCGGATCACTTCCTACTTGTCAATGAAGCGGGTACTACACCGAGAGGGTTTTTTTTCAAACCTGAGACTGGGCGGTGGCAGCCGGGCCGCCTGTGAAATTCGTAACACAGGGCTTTAAACGCTTCGACACAAGTGCTCCCACTTGGCCGTCATTGCGTAGCGAACGCAGCCACTCCGGTGCAGTCTTGAGTGCCTCTGTGGACACACAGGTTTCCGCACCGACGCTCTGCTTCGACTTGTACCGCTCTGGTTTCCCCCAAGGAGTGCTAGTGTTCCCCAAGTTTCCCCGAGTACTCCTTCGGCTCTCTGGTGGCAATAACCTGAAAATTCCTGATTGAATATGGCCTCAGTCCACCGTCCTTTGCAGGAGGGCGCAGCAGGATAGTAGTCTCGTACGAATGCGTCCCTGGACCCGCTTGCACTCACGAACTCCCAGAAGAAAAAAGGTCGTTCTGGCTGAAGTGTTCCCCAATGGTCTTCGAGAAGATAATAACATCATCCAAGTAGACTAGAGCGAATATATATTTCACCCTTGACAGGATATTGTCCATCGCTCTCTGAAAAGTCGCAGGCGCGTTCATCAGACCAAACGGCATTCTGGTAAACCTGAAAAGCCCCTCGTGGGTCGCAAACGTCGTCAGTGGCTTTGCGGCTTCGTCCAATGATATCTGCCAATAACCCCAATTGGCGTCCATGGTCGTACAGACAGTCGACTCTCCTCACGAGTTAAGGCAGTCGTCCATACGGCGAATAGGATACGAATCCCGTTTGGTCATGGAATTCCGTTTCCTGTAGTCAATGCAGAACCGTACAGATCCGTCTTGCTTGGCAACCAGGACAAACGGACTTGCCCATTCGGACTGGTGTGAAGGGGCCGGTTCGATGACATTTTTCTTCCTCATCTTCGCCGTTGGTTCGTCGACGATGGACAGTCCCTTAAGGCCTGTCTTATAGGGGTGTTGGTACACCGGATTTGAGTCTTCCTTGAGGTCAATTTGGTGCTTGGTAGCCCGAATATCACCCAACTTGCCAGACCACATGGATTTGAATTCTCGAAGGAGTTCTATAACCTGATGTCGGTAGGATTCGAATTCCTCTCCCATGTGGACTTCCCCCTCCCATGATTCGACGTCCTCGTCGTCGTCCGGGGTAGAGTCGTCCAGATTGGTTTCCATAATGGCCACAGGAGCTGGAAGGGCGATGCCAACCACTGTTCCCTTAGGTAGCCGAACTGGTTGGTCTCGGAAATTACTCAGATTGAACATAAACAACTGACGCGGACGAACGTCCATTACGCCATTACCCATGAGGGTGAGTTGACGCCGAATCGTCTTCGGATGATTCTGAAGTGTCAACAGACCAGAGGATTCGTACTGTGCCCAAGCGGTGGTCTGAGTCTTTGGTGGTATCAACACAGCCTTTGTGAGTTAGACCTAGTTGGACACGGTGTTTGTAGCAAGTAGAGGACGTCGTGGGTTCGCGTCTGGTCCCGGTTTGGAACCTACCAAAGCCACTGGATGTGCGCGATTGAACGCGACTTTCCGAAGATCTGGATAAATGGCCTTCACGTAACTGTAGATGCAGGAAGTCCCAAGGATGCACTCCGCACCCAAATTGGGATAAACAAAGAACCACGTACGGACTTTTAGATTGCACAATTGGATAAACAAGGGTATGATTCCTTTAATGGCCGTAGGACGGTGTGACGCATCTGTGATCCTGGGGGTCTTCCTCATCTGAACTTTGTCTTCCCAACCAAATGGTAGGACCTTTCGATGTACCAGATCCGGCCCAGCACCGGTATGTAACACGCTCGATATTACTTGGGCGTGGGAGGTGCGGAGTCCTATAGTCATTCGAACCTTGTAGTTTTCTTTCCTAAGGACACAAACTGCGTCCGTGTCATCCGATTACGGCTCTTCCAAGTCGTCAATCCAATTCTCCACAGGTTGGTTAGACTCCGAAGGACTGGAGAAGCTGGTGGAAACTGGCTCCTGGGGTCCAATGGGTTTGAGGCTAGGATTCTCAGAGGGGCGGTCCGCCTCGTTCCGCTCTTCTACTCGTGTTCCTGTTCCGTGTCTCCATGACAACTTAGTGGATCTCCGTCGTCCTGTACCTGTGGAATCTGTTCCGCGTCTTTCGAGTCAATGACGTTGACCTGCGAAGGACGGATTGTGTCGCAAGGGGTGGCGTATCGACTAGAGCCTGGAGACTGCGAACTCCTTTGGTACGGGCGAGCGTACATTCCTTCGGACTTCCTCGCTTGAAAGTTCTCATCCCTTCTGGCCAAAAGGTTCTTGCGAACGTCCTTTGGCATGGGCTTCATGCAGTCGCATGATCTCGCCGTGGACAGGCAAATAAAGCATGCCCCTGATCGGGTGAAAACGTCCTTTCTAGGTTGAACAAAAAATGTACCTCGGCGTGGTATGTCCAGATAGACTTCTTGTTCTGGTGGTCGGTATGGATGGAGCACCAGACGGCACGGAAGAGAAAGAGATTGCAAGGATATCTCCCTCTTCCGAATGCATGGGGCCAACGGACTCGCTTTCAGAGAAATTGACCATATGGACTTTAGAGCTTTTCCGCAACGGGGAAGCTCGGCCTCTGGCATCCGTGTCCGCAGCCCGGCGAGAAGTCCTATAGGTTTTGCCGTAACCCTCGGCATACGTAACCAACCTGACGGAAGGAAAGCTTCTGGTGGTATGTGTGATGATTCCGCACATGTGGCCTAATGGCTGGAGGCAGCCCCGCGATGAATTGCTGCTTGAGTCGACCTTCGGAAAACACATTTCCACAACGGTACGCCTTCTTCCCTGGTTGGTCAGCAAAGTCCGATTCGGTCACATTGGTGCTTTGTCTGAAGGAAATCACGTCCTGATGGGCATCCAAAATGACTTCGTGAGTGGCATAGGTGTCCAGTAGGTAGTGAAAAACTTCCAGATAAGGTCTGAGAAGCTTCCTCTCGGTTGCATCAATCGGTTCTTTAGTCCAGAAATCTTCGCTACCACATGGTCACGAGCTTGTCTACTGAGGAAAAACTGAAACAGGTACAGAGAGGCACCCTCATGAACGCCGTTCTGATCGCAAGCCGTACGGAACTGACTCAAGAACTTGAGGACAGTGATCGGGTCAGCACCCGTGAACTTTTCCGTAAGGGTGAGCTGTATCCGTTTGGCCCATTTGGTGACCTTGCGGGCCACCGAAATGGAATAACGTTTGAAATTGTTAACCAAGCGGTATTACCGATAATCCAGAACTTTCTTAAAAAGTTCGTTGGTGGTGGTTAGCGGTTTGAGGCGTCGAACAGCCGCCTCATTCGCGTCCGAATCCGGCGATGACGACGAGTCCAAACTGGAATCATCATCGCTATCGTCCGAATAGTCTCTCTTTTTTCTCGACTTCTTATCCTTCTTCTTGCCTCTCTTCTTCCTACGGTCAACACTTTGTCTGTCCAATAGAGCTATCTCTTCGTCGCCAAATTCACTGGGCCTACGGGGCTCCTGGGACCCCTAGTACCTCCTGGGTGGTGCATCTATTAGGCCTACCTACCAGGGAGGCTCTCTTCTACTCCCTGGTTGCACTTTCATTTGGTCTTCCTGTAAATCGATCCGGCGAGGGGCTGGTAATGCAGCTCCTTCCAGGGGTTCGGAATGTGGTTGCCACACAGAGGCCAATGGAGTACGCTGATTAGCGGCTGCAAGGGCCGGGAGACCTACTTGCCGTGTGACCTCCGTCCGGATGGCCGAGGCCATAGCATCTACAAAGGTTGTCGTCTCCAACACCTTCGGGGGAGCCCGAGAGTCATCTTTCTGAAAGCTATCGGTATCCATGGGGCCGTCAGTCCAAATCCTGCGTGGTAGAATCCTAGAGTAATCTTCTTTCCTGAAAGGTCCACGGGTCGTCCTAGAGGATTTTAGGTCGGAAGACCAAATGTAGGATACTGGGCAAAGGGGGCTCACTCCTAAGGCCTCGATGGTAGCTTCGCAGAGCGGTCCACGTTGGAAGGGGAAGACGGCGACACCTCTGGTAGGGAGGTAGAATGGGCGGGCACTAACTATGCACTCCAACAGGGCGGAAGGTGCAATAGTGGCGGCTTGAAGACCTATAGGCAAGGAAACGGCAAGCTTAGGGGCTAGTAGGTACCAAAAGGGTGTCTGGTTTACAATCTGAGGGGAGGCGCTGCTCGAGAGGCTTAAGTATCTGCACCAAGGTGCCTCGATCCTGTGGCACTGTAATGTGCCCTATCTAATATCTACAGTAGGTTTTAATGGCTAATATAATGAGATAAAATAAGAATAGGCCCCTGGAGAAACGCGCACACGTGGGGGCACCTATGCAGGCCCGTACACGTGTTGCACTTCCATGCGAGTCCTCCGACTGGTTAGTCTTCAGGAATCGCTCTCCCACAGCGACTGCACACATGAAGTATGATGACTCAATGTTTCAAGCGTATGAGAGCAAGATGTCCTCTGGCGTGAGTATCGGCAATGATCAGAAACTAGAGTCTGTGGGTCGCGGTAGTGTGGAGCTTGATCTGACTGTGGAAGGCGCCAAACGTTAGTGCAAACTGAAACAGGTGGTGCACGCGCCATCCTTACGGTACCACCTGCTTTCAATTTCGGCGATCTGTGATCTGGGCTGCAAGGTCGGGTTTGAAAGAGGGAATGCATGTGTTTACAAAGGGTCGAAAGTGGTTGCCTCCGGGTGCCGTTTCAAAGGCCTGTTCTATCTTCGCACTGCAGCCCAATAGCCTGCAGATGTGGACAGCGCCCTTGTGTCAGATTTGTCTCTTTGGCGTGCTCGAATGGCTCATGTCAATGAGGAAGGCATTAAGCAGATGGCTCGCAATGAGGTTGTATCAGGGCTGAATGTGGATTTGACACAGAAGCTGGATGTGTGTGGCTCGTTTGTAGTAGAAAAGGCCACCGGTGTTCCGACTCCCAAGCAAGGGGGGAACGAGCAGAACACGTACTGGACTTTTTCCACTTGGACGTTTCAGGTCCAGTAGGTGTGAAATCCTTGGGAGGCTCGCACTACTTTGTCACATTCATCGACGACCACGGCAGGTATTGCTTCTTGTACATGCTCAAAACCAAAAATGAGGTGTTGCAAATGTTCATGAGGTGGCTCAAGTTTGTGGAAGACCAGACTGGGAGAAAGTTGAAAACCATCACCGCACGTGAGAGTGTGCTACGTGCATTGCGCAATGACAACGGTGGGGAGTATCTGTCCAATCGTTTCCGCCAAGAACTCGAGCGCCAAGGTATTGAACATCAGCGGACAGTGCCGTACAATCCGCAGCAGAATGGGCTTGCCAAAAAGTTCAACCGAACACTCATGGACTTGGTCAGATCGATGTTGTACCACAAACAACTGCCAAAGAACTTTTAGGCTAAATCCTTGAACGTAGCAGTGTATGTACGCAACCGAGTGACCTGCAAAGCCCTTCCGAGTATCTTGAATCCATTTGAGCTGTGGCATGGTCAGAAGCCTGATGTGAGCAATCTGCGTATGTTTGGGAGCCGATGCTGGTACAAAGTTGTGGACCACAAGCTGAAGAAGCTGGAGGACAGACCAAAGAAAGCCATCTTCATTGGATACACTTCTGGGACCCACGGGTACAAGTCGTGGGACGGTAAGAGTTCGTTGGATGAAGTTAAAGAACGAACCATTTTGCTAACTGATAAGTCTACTGTGACTGCTACACAACGAATTGATGTCATACTACCGTCCGAGAATGCGAACTTGCGTCTCACAGACTCACTCTTGGTTCCTGATCTCGAATACAACTTGGTGTCTGTGGGACGTATGGCTGATAAGGGCATCGAGTCTTTCTTCCGCGCGCATGATGTTCTTCTCACGCATGTAGATGGGTTTGTTCTTGGATGCATTTAAAGAGATAAACAGTCAGGTTTGTTGGATGTTGACCTAGTGCTGTCACTGAAACCAAAAGTGCAGGGGAGCATGGGCTGTTTTGGGGGGTGCTGCTGGAAAAGGGCATATGCGGGTTTGTTCAAACTCAACGTAAAACTGGCTTCTGATTGGCTACTGCAAATGTGCACATGCATCGTAGTGTGTACAAGTGTTATGAGACTACTGGGTTGTTCTGGGCTACACATTTGAAGCTAGCACAGATGAGTATGCTGCACAGTATGCAGAGTTATGTACGTGGACATGTTGAACACATTGATGCAACTTGGTGTGCTATCGTGATGAGTCAGGTACAGTCATGAGGATTACACGAACAATGTGGTAACATGTGTGGGAACTTATGGCATTGAGTGAATTTGTGGTTACGTGGTACTTGGTGAGCTGGAGCATATACATATTGGTGTGGTGTACGGACTACAGTGTATTGGCACAATGTGAATTTGTGCATGGTCATCGTTATGTGTAGGCACGTAACTTGTTGTGCACTGTTGTGCACTGTTGTGCACTGTTGTGCCTTGTTAGTTGTAAGCTGTCATGAATTGTGGCAGTGTTACCATGTTATGTTACATGATGATTGGTAGTATTGAGTGTCCCTGCTTAGTGGCTTAGGTTTTACTCCGAGTGGAAGTGAGCGGTAGTGCGACGAGGTAGTGCTATATAGGTTGTGGCAGAAGCACCTCCAAGTAAATCCGAGCCAGAGATGGCGAATTTCCTTTGCATATCCCGACCTTCCCTTTGCATCAACCTTCCCTTCCCAGCTATAACCTCCATCAGCAAGTAGATGGTACTGGAACAGCCTGCAAACCAAAATCACTCTGCAAAATTCACACTTGCTGGTGATAAGCTGAGCGTGGTACGTAGTTCAGTATATCTGGGGTGTCTCTAAACACCAGTGGAGTAACAGCCGACAAGCACATGAAACGGGTACAAAATGCACAACGTCGATTAGGAAGCCTAGCCGGTCCTGGTCTGCACCGGAATGGATTTGATACGCGCAGCTATGTGAGTTTGTACCGCGCATTTGTGAGGTCGATTTACGAATATGCGTTGCATCTTGTACCGCTCACACCACATTTGGAAATGGCGATAGTGAAGCTTGAAGCAACGTGCTATAGGTAGTAACAACGATTGCGTTGGTTCGTAATTGACCAAATTAGTTTACATCTTGACAGTGTTACCCTGCTACTATTCATGGGACATTGGGAACACTTTAAATAAAATTGCAATTGATTGAAAAAAGAAAAAAACCCTTCTTCAAACTGATTCTTGGAAAAATGGCATCTCGGTTTGGAACATAATGGGTGCCGATGATGCATGCACTTTGTCGTTTAGAGTCTGCGGCTCTGCGACGAATTGTGCTCGCCTCCAAACGTCTACGGCACTATCAATCATGTCGTGAAACGGCATTGAACCTTGACTTGAAACACAGATCAAAAAAGTTGAAGGTGAACTGAGCATGTCGGCAGCTGTCACTGTATAATGCACATCCTACAATTTCGGCACTGCGAGCTGAAAGTGATAATGTGTGCACAATGAGGATAGAAAAAATACGGGATGTGGAGTGGAAACTTGCTTCGGCAAGAGGCGTTCGCAAAATCTCGTGTGCGGCAAATGGAAAATACCCACCCGTTCTTCGGTTGCGCAAAGTTTCGCACAGAATGATGGGTATATGATGGTACTTCAATGAGTTCCCAGCGAACCCAGTAGGGGCACGTGATGTACTTGAACACGAGTACTGGAAGTACGGAAGACTGAAGGTACTACTTGGAATGGAGGATTGGTCAACTGGAGAGAGGCAGGAGGCGACCGAAATACTAGAGGTACTGGAAGAAGCACAGTTGTAAATCTGTGCTATAAGTAGTAAAAATGAATGCGTTGGCTTGTAATTGACAAAGTTAGTTTACATCTTGACAGTGTTACCCTGCTACTCTTCATGGGACATTGGGAACACTCTAAATAAAATTGCCGTTGATTGAAAAGAAAGGGAAATAGATAGATAGAAATAATTTAATATATCCCTAAGAAGGGCGGCCTGTACACGTACACGTGTATTATCTTACTCACTGCCGCGGCACCCATGACCAATACCAATTGGGGTCCTTCCACCATGAACTAAGGGGTGAAAAACTAGTCATAATGGCGTTCCCTAAGGTGTAGCTTCTTCATACTCATATGACTCGCATTCGCAGTGAACTCCACGAGAAAACATTGCACTTCAGAAAACAGGAAAGCGATTTCAGCGTAGCCTCAACCTTCCGCACATCTGCATATATGAGATCACACTCACCAGAATGATTAGACCGTTGTAGCTCTTCCAACGTCTTGCGGGGCAAAAATTTTCTGTCCACTCAATTACTGCAGTGCTTATTACGAGGATCGATGGGATTGCACACCATCGTGTCTAGCAGCGTTTGCGGCAGATAATGTATTCAAAGATCGTTTTCCTCGCAAACAGTGGTCATTTTGATACAGAAAACGAAGATAAAAGTGGAAAACGAAGCGTCTTTAGGGGTGTCAAGGTTGCGTTTCCCCACTCAACCGAAAATTGAGAAAACGCGCACAAAGGTAGAAAACCAAAAAGAGAAAGACGAGAAGGCGCGGGGGGAGGAGTTATCATGAAGCTGAAGACGGAGTGTTTATCACGAGAGAAAACTAGTCCAATGACCACCTTCGAGATGGGTGCTTCGGCAACTTGGCGGGTTGAAAATTGGCGCGGGAATCTAAAGAAGCTTTTTTTGAAATGAAGGTTCTGTTGAAATTTTTCACATATAAGTACAGGTTGTAGTGTCTATTCAACATTGATTTCATATGAGTTTAATGGTAGTCATATGATATCCAAAAATATTTTTTCGTATTCTTACAATTTTTGAAATTTACGACTTGTTTTACATACGAACAAAACTCTAAGCGCTTTATCTTTCGTTTTGTGATTGTCTAAATTTAGCTATACTAGACGAAAGAAACCAATTTTTGGACTCTAGCTTTTTTGAAGGTATTATGAACCCCAGAATTCCTGTTTTCTGTTTTAATTTGTATCCATCTGCATGTCCTAAACGAGATGCACATTATTTTAAATCTGAGCACTAGAGCCATCATCATAAACGATCTTTGCTAGAGTCCCGCCCAACACCAACAGCGATCT
Organism: Gracilaria gracilis; assembly: GCA_030374805.1. Classification (NCBI taxonomy): domain Eukaryota; phylum Rhodophyta; class Florideophyceae; order Gracilariales; family Gracilariaceae; genus Gracilaria; species Gracilaria gracilis. The sequence continues at coordinate 99,396 of JARGSG010000124.1, read as the reverse complement.
AAATGTGTTTTGGAACGCAATAGTTAACCTTTCGCAAGGGCCTATCTTTATTCTTATCCTTTTCTAGGCTACTGTATGACGATTTGGGGCAATCGCTGGCAAGGAACATTAACGGTGCACCGGACGAGCGGCTCCTTCCAGGCTTGCGCCGCGTTAGGGAAGTATCTGGTGTAAGCATTCCCACCCTCCTCTTTCATTTACGTTGTGTGGACTGGTTGACTGAAAATGGTTTTTCTATTTCAATGGCTTTGTACCGAGCGGTGGATGATGCACTGGACGACCCGGTGGTTCTGAGTATTCGCAGCGCTAGTAACACACAGAGTGACCAATTTTTAAGGAGACAACGTACTACCTTATTCTCTTTCCGAACTCAACATGCAGGATTCTCGTCGATGGGGAACAATTCACTGCGCCAGCTTTGATATCCTCCGTTTTTTGTCGAGAATAAGTTACGTTCCTCACAAACCTATCTAAGGAATGCACTCATTGATAGCTTCGGTTGTGTAAACAATTTAAGTTTTCTCACGTTCCCAATCCCGTATTTCCAAGCCTTGTCGTTTCCTTCCTTGCTTAACGTCAAAGTTATCAGTCCATGCTCAACAATAAATTCAGCCAGATCTTTGAATCTATAGAAGGCTGCTTTCTGGCCATTCTTGTTCCAGTGCTTATCAATGTAGTTCTTTATGATCGTAAGTCGTGTGGAAACCGTAAGAAACAATCGAACTGGGTTAGAGCCCGTGGTTTTGTCACCAAACCGCCATAATCTGACAATATCCTTGATCGTGCGAGCAAGGTCTGCAATGAATTTACATCTTGGTATAACACAGCCTATTATCTCCCAAGGTTTGAACAAACGGACCTTGTCCTGCTTGAAACCATTACCGAAGTCTAAAGAATCTTTTTGTTGCTTCATCTTTGCGTACTCTTTGTGGCTAGTAGCTTCTGAACAGTTCTTCACCGCACTCAGTTTTGGAAGATGCACACCATGGCGATGGGAATGGTCTTGGCTAGCAACTCTGCTCGCTCAAGTAGCGTTTTGAAGCGATGTTCAGCCTCCCGTTTCCACACGAGTCTCTTGCTTCCCTCGGTCTCTTTGGTCTCATTGTGTTGTGCAGCCTCAAATGATAAAGAAATATGTAACCTTAGCTTCAGAGACACTTGAGGCTCGTACTCGCCGATCTGTTGCGGTGCTTGGAAACCAACTCCGGTACTACCGCCTTTAATGGCCGGAACGTAACCCTGACGTTCCATAGTAGTTGTTGAAGCACACAGAAGTGCAGTCACAAGATCTTGCAGTAGAGAGGATTGGTTTCCACCGCTCTTCGTTCACACAGAGGATGTTTGGTGGAACCGTGATGCCGTGAGGATTGTACCCGATCTTCCATATTTTTAGAGAAAATCCTAGAAATATTTGTCTTTCTCAGTATCGTTCCGAACGATTTCTTTCTCCAAGTGAACTGCATGGCCGCATTGCTCTACATTCTCCTTAAAAGGGTTCCAAATTTTCTTTCATTGATTCAAACTCTTTCGTTTTCTTATCGTGATGGGGCATGGTAAGAACATACAAGATGTCGAGAATAGACCGCAGATTCGAAAAATACCGAACCAACCACATGTGCGGAAGGGAAGAGGGCGACGATCCCCAGATGTGAAATCTTTCTGTGGATCCTCGCTGCGAAGTAGTCACGATCTAATACCGTCCGCACATAGTCCCGCAACCCAAGCAAATATCAATTTGTCTGAAAAGGTGCTAAACCAGTACAAAACACTGAAGAACGCCCCGGATCGGCAGAAAATTACAAGTAGTAGCTCGGAACTTGTCATCCGCCTGTTAGCAGATTATTGTGAATTTGGCACTAAGGATGCTTTGAAGAACAATGCAACGAGCGAAATAGTTCAGAGATTAACACTTGTATACTCCAAACACGGTCAATACCAATCTTTGTATTTAGACAGAAATGGAAACGCACAATGAAATCCGTTAATCAACAATCCCAAAATCGAGCAACTTCGCAAAGCACATCGTGTGCACCTAGCCAGGAATGGAACTCACAGCATTAGAGATAGACCGATGCCTGTGGAGAATACATGCGATATCCCAGAACGGTTCTGTTACGGAAGTGATAATATTCCCACCTCTTCCGACATATCTCTCTACGTTATATTTGTTTTGAGAATGCACTTGGGTTTGAGATACGATGAGGTCTCCAAATTGAAGGTCGAGAACGTGACCGTCAGATCTGGAGGTGTCCGGCTAACAGTGCGCGATTCTATCAAAACTTCATCCGTTCAACGGGACTACATGCTGCGCGGATGGGATGGTAACAGCGAAATGAGGCGTTCCGCCCTTCTCGATCCATTCTTGGCACTTTATGCGTGGTTAGCAATTCGTGGCTCATCCAAAGGGTTTCTGTTCCGCGACATCCGATGTAAAAAATAACTGCAACGTTTTAAACCAAGCGAACCCATGGCACATAAAGTGTTTAACTACCCACCTTCGTCAGAGATTGAGCCAGATCGGTGTCGGAGAGGGTGATATTATTTCATACTCGGGCCATTCGATGAAGCGTGGCTGTGTGCAGTTATATCGCTCTCTGGGTTTGCGTGACGAAATGGTGATGCAGTTGATACAAATGTCTGGTCCTAACGCGTATCACAATTACTGCGCTGCCTACAACGGTTGTTCTCCGCCAGAACTGCCGCGCTTTGCATCCGTTGAGGGCTTTTTACGTCATGCAGAACCGATTACAACTGTGCCCGATAATAACGACTATGGTAGTCTGGCTGCAGACGAATAAGAGTTCGCGATCTAACATCTAGAAGTAAAGAACTTGATATATGAACTCTGTCTTAAGAAAAAGCATTGCGACCGCGCTTTCGTGCTTTCGACACAAAGAGATTGACGCACAAAAACTGTCCAAGCGAATTGTTCTGCATCAATGTCAATAACACTATCTAAGACCTCGCAGTCACATGAGCCATGCAGTATAAGAACATCATGGGTGGTTTGCAGAGCATAAGACGGGAGAGCAAGCTTTTTGGCTCTGGATACTGCGACAGACATGCACCGGAGCTGGACAAGCCAGTTCTACTGCATCTCTGCAACAAACACCGGCCATTTCAACATCATGGGACGGGCCAAACGGAGTGGGAATTGCAGGTGTGCTATTCAGAGCATAGCTGGGAAAGCCAGCTTTTTTGCTCTGGATAGTGCCACAGACATGCAGCGGAGCTGGGCAAGCCAGTTTTGCTGCATCTTTGCCATAAACACCGGCCATTATAACATCGTCGGGCGAGTCGAGCGGTGTAAGAATGGCTGGTGTGCTATTCAGAACATAAGCTCGGCAAGTGAAGTAAAATACTCCTTGGAGGCGATTTGAGGTACTTAGTTAATTTCCACATCATGCGTTAGTAGATGTATATGAGCTACACCGCTATTAGCGTGTCGTCCCGGTGAGGTAATTTACACAGATGTACACGTGGATTGCACGACTCGAGGCACCGCTTCATGGGTGTGAGTACCACCTATATAGCACGGATATGCCGGTGGCAATGCATCCAGCATTGCTGTATTTACTTAGATGTTTCATAGATTGTTTTGCCCGGCGCACCCACTGTCAGTGGTGCGCCGAGCTTAGTACTTAGAGAGTTGAGCCCTGCTCCCACAAGTAGATTGCCCCTTTTCAAGCATGGGCTTCTGGCTCTAACTATCACGCCTACACGGATTGTTCACCTCCAAGTAGAGTGACGACCGTGTTGTTCACGTTAAATTACCCACCTTTGTGGAACTCAGAGTATAACTGTTGGGCAAAGCCGGGAACGGAAAGAAAGAAAACAAACCGCGCCAACTGCTACGCACACAAGGTGTTCAGCCTTACTCCTTATTGGGGCAGAGCAGTGTCAGAACCCACCGATGTGGCCGACACGTCCCGGGCGTAACTCCGGGTGGCCTCTTCCTGACTTACAGATGGAGGTTGGGGGTGGCAATCGGGATGCCAAAAGGATGGATTCAACTGGGTGTGGCGTATCCCGTAGCAAAAGGGGCGAGATAGAAGGTAACAAAACGAGCCGCACTGCGGAGCACAGACTCGTGAGAGCGGGGAGTTATCCCACGACGAAAAGGGCAAACCTTTTCAAAAGAGCGAAGTGTAACGAAGCCCTAAGACGGGAAAACAGAAAGAGTGTACGAAAGAATGAGAAATAAAAGGCCGTAGCGATGGATCGGTGCTTCTTGGTGACGCAGGTGGATAACTTGTCCGTATAAGCGGCGGTGTTCCCCGGGAATGGGGTAGAAGAACGTGCGCAAGCGGAACTCAAGGTAGAGCCAAGGTCTCCTTGAGGTTTACTTCCCGTACAGTGGCAGCAAGTGCCGCCACTTATATACGGCTGACAAATACCACTAAAAATATTGAAGTACCCGGCACGCCGGCCAACACTACCCAAGAGTACCTCCGTGGCACTCTTGCAACGGCGCATCCGGTAATCGGGCGTGGGCACACAAGTGTCACGCTAATCCTACCCTTCATAGGCGGATCCCTAATCCGGGCCAAATAGGCAAATAGACTTCATTATAGTAGGAAGTTCGGCCGAAAATAACGTCGGTGTTCTCGGAATGCTAGTTTAGTATGCTAGATCGCTAGTTATGAAAATAAAAGTCCAAAAAAACTAGCAATTTCGCAGAATGCGCTAGGTGGCAGGGCAAAATTTTTTTTTTGGAAATCGCATTTCCGCGTGCCGCAGTTGAACTCCATTTGTTGAAATTGTATGCTAGTTTGCAGTTCGTGCGCCACTGCCCGTTACCTCACGTTCGTCGCAGTCGTCAAAATCACTCAAAATAATTTACTCTCGGGTCACCATCGCTGGTTTATTCCAACTCGGCATTCGGATCCTGAGTCTCCGTTTCCCTAAACGTCAACTTAAACAAGTCCAACGGACAACTCTCCTCATTCTGGTTCACCCTCCTAGCCCCAAAGCGGCTTCCAAGCCCTCTCAGCCTCTTCTCCTCCTGCCCCTCCAATATACGCTCCGCCGTCTTCGCAGCCGCCGCCGCACTCCCGAAACCCATAAACGGCGCGCCACCCGGCAACTGCGGCGGTACGAACACTTTCCCATTTTCTTCACCGTCACCCCACCCTTCCTGCTCTTCTTCAGTCGACTCCCCACACCTTCTCCTTCTTTCTCTTCTCTCCCCCTCTCCCTCACACTCCCCCGCCCACCCCGAGAACCAGGCGTCACCGGCGACTCTTTACCTGCTCCCTCTCCCACCCCTATTCCCCCTCCCCTCACCATTTCCTTCAGATCCATCAGCAATTTGCACGCCTTCTCCACCTGTCCCACTTGCTCCCCCAATACTTCAACCCTACCCTTCAGCCCCATGTTCTCCTTTCGCAGCCTCCCCATCTCCCTCCCCATGCACTCTAACATCCCATTCACATGTCCTACAGCCCCCACCCCAGTCCACTTCATTCTCTTCCGAATCGTCGAAATCAATTCCATCGGCACCCCAACCTCCGACACACTCAGCACCACCCGTCCTATATCTGCCACCATCTCCGACAGAATTTCGTCGAAGTGCTCCTTCACACTCCCCCCAAGCTTCGTCACCCGTTCCTCCATCTCCCCCGAAAACCTTCTCATCGGTACTTTTCCACCATCCCCATTACAAACCCTCTGACTCACACAAACCCCCTCAGTACCCCCTCCCTCCTTCCGTGGCGACGTCTCTGGCACTTCTGTTCTATGCAGCAGAGCCATTAGCTCCTCGTCACCAACGTATCCATTCGACATCCCGAGAAAAGACGGCGTCCGGGGATAACGACTTGAACAGGCCTGAGCAACTTACAACAACTCTCGTTTCTGCCACCCCTGAGCACAGCCGTTACACTTGTGGCCACACACCCCTCTACCCCGCAGGCCTATTTGTATCACAATTTCTTATACCTCAATTTCCCGCTACTCCCCAAAATCTCCATTTCTCCCATATATTTCCATATTTTCGTTTTTTCCTTTCAGTACCATCCCACAAAACCAATCCACAGCGCCCGTTCCTTAACTCCTTACCATTACATCTTCCCCTTTATACTTCATTTCGACACATCTCTTTTCATAAACATATTCATCAGTCCTAATCCCTTCCTACCCACCTACTTCATTCTTTCAACTACTTAGTCATAAAAACTATCTTTTCATCTGAAACCATTTTATCGATGTATACATCGGCAACGCCGTTCTCTACTTAAGCATCTCTCCCTTCCTCTCCTGTAGCACAATATCTCCTCACAGCATCCAACAAATTCGACATAATGATCTCGCCTTCCTCTTCTCTCCGCTCCTCACACACCCCAGCTATTTTTCTATGCAGAGGCCGCATTGGCTCCATGCTTTACGACCACGGTACCCCTCAAGATACCATTCTTTCACTCCAAGATTTCATAGCCGCACACAGCATTCCGCAAGGTCCCATTTTCTTCTGCGGCAGGAGCAACTTGTTGGAAAAATTAATTCGCTTCTGCCTTCCATCTCGCAGACAAGACTTGATCTTCATTCAGAACGGCTACATTCTTCCCATTCTTTCAAAACATGGTCTTCATCACACCACACGAGCAGTTCTTTACATAGCCGTACCCACTCTCGGTGCACCTCCGCAGGATGGCGTCACCCTCTTACTCCCAACGGCCTTACAACTGTCACCGGAAAATGGGCTTTTGCACTAGTGCAACGCTTCTTTAACGCAGGTCTCACTTGCAATATCGTTGACGAAGACGCCTTCTCTAAATCCTACTACGAAAAGCTCGTCTGGATCTCTTCATTCAACCTAGTTGATTCCTCTTAAGGCTTCATTACCATGCATGACGTGGCCACTCGCTACAATACCATAGTCTGAACGATAATGTAGGAATTACTCGGCATAGTCTTCTCCAACACAGCTATCTCCTACAATATCCCCTCCACAGTACAATCACTCCTCGCCTACGGCAGCACTCTAACCTCCTTCCACGCCTCATTCTCTGAGTATGAATTCAAAAATGCTCACTTCTACCTTTCCTCCGAGGATACCAAGACAGCGGGCTTGCCTGACCCTGCCCCTTTTCACACCAACCATTTCAATGTCCTTAGAAAAGACATTCTCTTTTCGTACCAGTACTACTTTGGTCTCATTTTGTAAAAAGATATCTTCGCACAATACTCTCTCTCCTTACCCCACGCTTTGTAATTTATTTTCTTTCTTCAACAATCCCTTGATGCTCAAATTATATCAAAACATTCTTTCATTTCTCATTACTAGTCAAGTCACCTCACTCTCACACACATAACACTACAAGCCCTACATGTTTTATCTAGTCCTCCTCATCATCCATTATCATCGGTCCCTCCTCGTAGTCCCCATCCATGTTATCAGCCTTGTGGCCTTGTACCTCGTCATCTTCCTCTTCGTCATCCTCCTCTCCAACTTCCTCGTCCTCCATTTCAAAGTTGCTCACAGAACTTTCCTCCTCGTCTAGCTGGTCGTTCGGGTCTTCCCAGAGTCCAAATTCCTCATCTAAGAATTTGGGCCGAAAAGCAGGTTGCCTGTGCACCGCATCAGGGAGCTTGTATCCCTCGGGCACAAAGTACATATGATACCGTAGACAACTCTCTTTCACCAGCGCATCCATGTACCCAGCCCCAGCATGAATCACATCTCCCCTTCCAATAAACATGGAGTACGGTGGAACCCTGAACTTCTTCACAACCATCGTACGAGACAGCCCCTTCAAACTCTTGTCATCCGTCACATACATATTATGTAACCTCTCACATACGCATATCATAAAAGAGCTCCCCCCGGAGGCCATCATGAAGAATCCTGGAATCTCCCCATTGTTCTTCTCCACATTCGTCAACCCTCGGATATCGGTGTGCAACACCTGCCTCGGGCATCCCTCCCCAGTACAAAACACACGTCCTCCTGTTTACGGCGCATACATACTCTTCTTCGCCCTACTTGTGTTACACAAACGAAGAGCGGTTGCTATCTGCCCAAACCTAGCATCCAACAACGCCCTCATTCTCACCATCATCAAAATCTTCTCATCCGATCCCATGTAATCCACAATCCCCTTCTTCGTGATAATGTATCGCCCAATGCCCTGCATCTTATCCCCTTCGTCCTTCCCATCTCCCGCATTGATGATACGGTTTTATCTCTTGCGGTTCTCCTCAAACTTGAGGTCCGGCTGTTCCAAGAAATTCTTTTGAAAGAACTCCAACATACTCTCTGTCCCATCTTCATCCAACACCATTCCCCTCTTCTTCGCCTCATCTGACATGCCTTCGTCACTTCCAAATTCCTCCAGCACACAGAATCCTCTCTCCATCAACTCCATTCTCTTCGCGGCAAAATACTCTCGTGCGAGTTCATCCCTCTCCATCGCCGCCATCCAAAGAGCCTCTTCCTCTTTTTTCGGCTTTCCCTTCAACGGCAGCTTCACCCCAAGAACTGTTTTCTTCGTAGTCTTCAGTTCCTTGTGCAAATTCCAGGCTGCATGCCAGCACACCGCGTGATGCACCGCTCTCACATCCTCCATCGTTAAACACCCCACTCTATGCTGCTTTTGTAGTTGAAGCATATCCATCCACGGGTGCTTGTGTTTCACAGCATTCTTCCCTCCCGGCCACTCACTCGGCAGTGCACTCACCATATTCGTCACGACATATCCGATCCTCCGGTGTACTCCCCAGCTGTCTTCATCCCCTTCGGGAGAACATCCGGATTGTTATCCTCAGAGCTACGCATTCCTCCTTCACCTTCCCCCCCGGTAATCCCCAACAAATCCACTCTCCTTCTCACTACTATCACTCTCCTTCTCGCTTTCATTGGACGACATCACATTGATTTTCTGCTTCTTAAAGAACTTCTTCAATGCAGTCCTCGTCATTTTCCTGAACAGGTTAACAACCTTCAAAGGTATTTCCACAGAAGATGTGTTCACCGTACCCCTCTTTCCTCGCTTCGGGGCAGATGGCACATCATCTTGATCCTTGTCGTCAGTAAGCACTACAGAAGTTCTCTTCCTCGCTTTCCTCTTCTTTTACACAACCCGTCCAACCTCCTCTACTCTCAAGCGACCCGGAACCACCTTACGCCTTGTGCTACGTCTTAACACCGGTGGTTCCGGTTCAGGGCTTTCCACTACCTTGCGATCGTTCTCCAACTCAGCAGATGGAGCTCTGGCCGTCCCCTCCGGTTCCACAACCTCTTCAATAACCTCTTCTACAACCTTCTCCTCCTCTGAACTTTGCAGCGATACTTTAAAGTGTTGTTCCAGCTTGTTACCTGCAGTCTTCACCCTTCTAAGCACCATCCCGTCTCACAAACGCTTTGCTCCCGCGAGCTCCATTTTGGCTGTTTTCTTCCCGAGATATTCCAAGACAGATACCCTTTTTCCTCCAATCGTGAGAACCGTCTGCATCACTTCCTCAACTGTCATCTTCTTCGTCTTAGCAGTCATTTCGCAAAGCTTAACCATACCAATTGCGCACTGAAAGAAGTGCTTTCTCATATCCTCAAAACGGCCCGTCCTCCCTGCAGAGAACATTCTCAGTCGCACATGCCATTGCAAGCAACGACGACGAAACGGAATTCCCAATCTGCGAGTCCCATAAGGAGGTCACTGGACACATGTGTGAGCGTCAGCGGCAGCCCTTCCTCACACACCTTCTCAAAGAATTGGAGAAGCCCCTCGCTTTGCACAAACTTCAGAGCCAGTGCCGCATAGCGATTCAAGTGACGCATACTATAATCCCCGATAACCCCACTTCTTTTCAACGCGCCCGCTATCTATTTTGGCGTCACCTTCCTCACATCCACTCCTCCTTTGTCAATGATGTTTTCGAAGAAGGACACCGTGCTGTGAAGTTTGTCTGCGAAAGACATGTTCAGAACATTGGAGCTCATCTCGTTCAGGAGATTGCCAAATCCTAACACTTCATTCATGACCATCGGATTACCATCCTTCCCCCTCCATAACACAACATCCAGAGACTTCACTATATCCTTCCACTTCCCTCCTTCCTCACGCAGGTCTTGTAACACAAGAAATCGGTGATATCTCTCTATAAGTGTTACAGGCAGCACAAGTCTCCCGTCAACGATATCACTCGCTTCCAAATCGCCTACAAGTGTAACGGCAATCAAACCGGCGGAGGGAAGCCAACCAAAGTTGCGGCATTTCATCTTTGTGGCCTCCTTGTGTCCCCGGTTCACACTGCCAACCGTCTTCTTCGGGATTTCAATCATCTCGATATACCTCGTCAACCACTGCTGAACATAGTCGGCCAGGGATAGCTTCTGTAGCGGCAGCGTGGTGTCCACCTCATCCGACGGAACTCTACCTCCTTCATCGAACCAATCCCCCTCAGGTCCACCCAGGGAAGCCTTACTAGTCCCAATGACCTCCACAACATCGTCATCGGAGTCATCCACGATGTTAACCCTCTCAATTGCTCCCACCGGTTTCTTCATCCCTTTAGAACCTTCTTGTCCTCCTCCTCTCGTTGGTGGAGACTGGAGTTTGGCGGTTTTAGAGGAATGCTCAGCCGATTCTTTGACCTTCTTAACATCTTGACTTTCAGGCTGAGAGAGGTGGACGACTTCCCGGCCCCAGGGTGCGGAGCGGAGTGCAAAGTGGGACTCTGCGGAATCTCAATTGAGGCCCTCATCTACGTATCCCAGGCATACAACCAAGCCGAAAACAGTTCGGTGAGCTTACTCGGGGGATCCTCCGGATCTTGGAAACGGTAAGGGTACTTCGGGTCTACATGAATTGAAATATTTGTCTCCCAGATAACCAACAAATCCTCAACCTCTAAGGCAGTGGTTCTTAGAAGATGGCCATGCAGTGAACGGCAGAGCCCCTTCCTGGTACCACCAGCAGGCCGCGCGCCACGTAATTCCGCAGTACCAACCTCAACCCTGTTCTCGTCCTTTCCAAGGCTGATGAACAAAGATACAGAGTCGCCACCTTTTACCTTATGTGGCGCGGGGGTACTCGTCTTCTTCTTCATCGTGCGCGGTGTTCACCGCTCGGAACGCGATGTCGGCCTAAAAGGCGTGGAGACCTTCGCCTTTTCTCTTCCTCGCGTAAAAGCCGCCATTTCTGACCCTTCGCTGTTTCTCTTCGATCGCGGTGACTCCTGTCTCCCTTTATGGTTCAGAGGCGCCATGTTGGATACAAAGGGTTCAAACAATTCGAAACGCAGATTACGACCGTCGAGAATGCTCACGAGAACGTATAGTGGACGTACCCTTCTCAATGACGTTCGTTGCCTTCACTTCCTGACCGAACACTGCGCTCGCTCAATATAGGATTGAACTCAAGGGGTTCCATATTTCACGTTTTAGAATTCACGATCGCTTTATTTAGAAAGATATATGATCGTCATAACTGCTATGTACGTGTAGCTATAGAATAAAGGCACCCAGTTTTGAAGGAAAAAAAATGAATTGCGTCCGTTAAGTTTTCTGCATGGACAGCGGTCCGGGGTGGAGTGGTGCTTCATCAGTGCCGTGATGAAGAGCCACACCACCCCGGACCGCTGTCCATGCGCAGTGGCCGATGAAGTTGGACGACACCTCGGACGGCTGTCCACGTGCTATGGCGGAAGAAGTTGGACGACACCCCAGACGGCTGTCCACGGCAAAAAAAAATTTAATCTTTCGGACAGCGGTCCGAGGTAGAGTGGCGCTTCATCAGTGCACTGATGAAGCGCCACTTCACCCCGGACCGCTGTCCACGCGCCGTGGCCGATGAAGCTGGACGACATCTCAGACCGCTGTCGACGACGGTTTTCACTTATGATTGTTTTATGAATATTTAAGGCCTGCATCTTCTTATAATGACGGGAGGACGTAAGGGCGTCAAATTCTATGACTGTCATTCGGTGAGTTTGTTGGAAAGCAATAAAAGTTGCTCTTCATAAGCACGGAGAACATTTTAGAATAGAAGTAGTTCGCAGCGTGTTGGTCATGTATAAAACAAAATAAATAATACATCACATCGATCTGGCAGAATATGCGCTATATCAGAAACTTTACATCCTATCAAATCGAAGAAGGTAGTTCTACCGACTACCTTCTCTAACTTTATATGGTTTAGATTTTCCTATAGCGCCGAAGGTCGTGACCGATAATGAATACCGCCTCTGCGACAGCCACGAGCATTATGTGGTTGTCGGAGAAGAAGAACGCATCACTGGCCACGACATTCTTCTAGTGACTATATTGGGGACTATTCTTCTTCAGTGATTGAAATATCAGTAATGGCTAAACACGATTATATGAGTTGAACAACTCATGTAATCGTAGTCCATCATCACCGGTAGCTCAACCACTTCCGATAGTTCGACCTAGCGCAGTCTAATCTAGTCAGTCTAATACAATAACAACAGTGCGACAGTGATTGAGATGGCTGTCAGAGCCAAAGCCGATTACATGAGCTAAACAACTCAAATAATCGTACTCGACCATCACGGCCAGCTCAACCACTTCCGAATGTTCTCAGTAAAGCAAGGATGTAGAAGTGGCATACACTGTGTCCGGCGACTCTGGCTTGAATACGCAATAGCATGGAAAATAGAAGAGTACGCCAGTTATTACGATTCGCAGAAAAAGAATAAGATTGTCGAACGTACTTTGTGTGCCACTACGTTCGCGCAACAGAACAAGGACGGAAACAGCACCTCCTTTATACAGTTTGCGGCGATCTTTTTTTCTTCTGTCACAATCGAGAGGATCACTTGGTTGTGAGAGGAGAAGAAGAGATCCCCGGAAACCGTACCGGGGAGGTACAGAGCGATGTGCTTACCGAGGCAGTCGGCAGGAGGGCGAAGGTGCTTAAGTACAAGCACGTCGAGGTTATCGGAATGCTAGTTTGGCGGTCAAAATTGACCAAATTAAAACAAACGAAAAACCGGTGAATTTATCCAAATTTGGAAGTGCTAATTTCAGAAAATATTTCCACCTTTCCACTTGTGCTAGTTTTTTTCGAAAGAATTATTCCAAATTGTTTCCATCCTTGCTAGTTTGGATGGAAGGGAAACTAGCATACTTCTTTCGTTTATGGTAGCTTCGCAGCACAATGTAAGTGTGTTAGTGTCACCTACGTTCATGTATACGGGGGCGAATAGCGAGATAGACACTTAGATAGAAACTTAAATAGCTGTTTATCGAATAGGAATAGGAGTATACAAATAGATCGAATACCTTTTCAGTTTGTGGAGATCGGTTCACTAGTCAACACATTTCACATCAGGCATTCGTATACTAAATACATGAAACGCCTTCGAATCACGTGCAATCATCCCCATCACTCTGTCCCACCGTCCGTGCGCCACATTATGCTTCCCGCTACATACCGCCAATCCTCTCCAACACCCCCCCCAACCTTCCCCGCCATGCCCAAATGCTGCTTTGAAGGCTGCTCCTTCTTCGCCCGCACCATCCCCGCCATCCAAAGGCACCGGAGAAGATGCCCCAATCGCCTCAACCCAAACAAGCGTTTCCTCTCCCCAGGCGGAGGCATTCCCTACTTCCCCCCATGCATCAAGCGTCACAAGTCTACCCCCCACCTCCATACAACTCCCCCTCCCACAAACCGCCCTCCCGACAACGTCCCCATCGCAGACGACGACTCCTATCACCACCAGCAACTCTCCCTCTCCCACCACACCCAGGACGCCTACCACATCGCCACCACCCCCGTCTGCTCCATCTCCTCCTCCCGTCCTCCCCCTCCTCCCCCTTCCTTCCCCCTCCTCAACAACCCCACCTCGAACGTATAGTTCTCTACATCTCTTCCATCGCCTCCTCCCTCGGCCTCCGAACGGCTGACGAACTCATCTCCCTCCTCCACGACCCCACCTTCTCCAAATCCGCCTTCCACAACGACGTCTTCTCCGCCACCCAGTGTCTCAAACTTCAAACAGACCTCTACCAACACCGAGTCAGCAACATAGGCTTCGCTCCCACCACCCTCTCCGACCCTCAGCAGCTCTTCTGCACCACTATCTTCCGGAAGGACCCCATCCAGATCCTCAAAGAACAACTCGCCCTCGCACACTTCCACAACATCTTCTTCCACGCCGTTTCCCACACAACCCCATCCGGCTCTCCCGCTTTCGCCCACCCCATGGCCTCCACCCTCGGAAAAGAAGCAGTCCCGGCCCTTAAAGCCGCAATCATGCACTCTTCCAACAACTCCTGCATCTGGCACACCCCCGACTCCACTGGTATCGACTTTTTCATCAGTTTGGTCAAAATCTACTCCGACAAGTCCTCCACCTCCCTCAAATTCTCTTCCATCACCTCCTACCCCCTACACATCACCCTTCTCAACTTCTCCGATGCCTTCCGTCGCAAGTGCATCACCGAACACCTCACCCTTCTCGGATACTTGCCAACCTCCTTCCTCCCAACCAACACCTCCCAAGATCACGACTCCATCTCTCAAACCTTCTCTCACATCCCCCGCCACAACAAAATGAAACTCATTCAGCTCGCCATCTCCAACCTCCTCGGCCCCCTCCTCTGCTCCGGTCTCAACGGCTTTCCCTTGCGTGACGCCCATGGCATTCTCCGCCACTGTCACCCAATCATCGCCAGTCACTGCTCCGATATCCCTGAAGCAAAAGACATCCTCGCCATCTCCCATGGAACCCACCCCCAACACCCTTGTCATAGATGCACCGTCTCCCGCACAGACCTCCCCCTACAAATTCAATCCCCTTCCCCCCGAACTCAGCACCAGACCCTCGCCGCACGCAAATCACACTCCACTCTCCTCCAACAATCACAAGACGCTCTCCTCGCTCGTAAGCCCAGAATTTCCCGCAACCCAAAGGAAAAAGGCCTTGAAGCCCTCCACTCCCTCTCCCTCGCAAAGTACTCCTCCCTCTTCGAATCATACCCTCTTCTCAACATCACCACACTCCTCGCCCCTTACAACATCTTCACCTTCGAACCACTCCACAAATTCCACCTTGGCGTCTCCAAGCTCATCAAGCTCGCCACCATTGAGAGACTCCGCTCAGAAGCACTCTTCACCACCCCACGTTCCCTAAAGTCCCGTCGCCCTTTCAACTACGTCCGCACTTCCATCCTCAAACATTCAAACACCATCCTCCCCGCCATCGAAAAGCACTCCCCCGCAAACGGACTCCACATCGACTTCTCCACTTCCGACAACGGTCAAACTCTCAACCAGTTCTTCACTACCGACGGCTTGCGTGGTATGCTCGAAGCAAAAGAATACTGCGCACTCGACATGGTCTTCCCCTTCATCGGCGCCTTCCTCGACCGATGCTGTGACGAAGTCGATTCAGCTCCCAGCACTTCAGTCTTCACCAGGTACTCAGACCTCTTCCTCGCCTCCATACGATACAACACCTTCACCGAATGGACCGACGCCCGCCTCACCGACCTCCACAACCAAATCCGCTCTTTCAAGCGCACAGCCGTACTCGCCCTCGGCTACCCCCACACTTCGAGCCTCGGAACCCTCAAGTTCCACCTCCTGGACCACATTTTCGAGGACATTCGTGGCTTCGGAGGCCTCCACTTCAATGATGCCGGCATATTCGAGCACGCCCACACCCTCTTCAAGCCCCACTACTCCAAAACCTCAAAGCGCAGGTCCACCTCACATCAAGAAACTATTCGTGCCATCCACTGCTCCAACGCCATCAAGGACTGGAATCCCGTCTCCACAAACCTTTTCATCACCTCCTCCTCCCCTGGCCTTGCTTCCTCTCTCCAATCCCAAGAACCCGGTTTCGTCCGTGATGGCAAACACATTTCCTTCGCTGACCTGATCACTGCCCACAAATTCATTCGCTCCAATCCTCACTTCCCTCACAAATCTCTTCAAGACCTCTTCCCCCCCGATACCCTATCCATTCTTGCACAATGCGGAAGAGACGCCCTCCCATCCTTGATAACCCTCTCTCTCGAAGTCCTACAACTCACTGACAACTCCCGCGCCCTCCGTCAGGCTCGACTCATCATAGTCAACTCCGCTTACGTCGTCAGCGGTTACATCCCAACACTCGACAACTATATTGACGAGCGGAACGAGCTCGTGCCCCAGGATCCTCCAGTCCTTCCTATCCAACGAAATTTTGCCACCCCCTCCTTCGACCCATACAAGTCCCCAAAGTTCTCTAACATTCTCGTCGCCGGCTCCACCTCCCCTTCCTCCACATCCATCGTCTGGGTCTGCAAACTCATCTCCTTTCTTCGTTTCGCCCTTCCTTCTTCAACTTCTTCTCCCAAGGAGTTCGCCTTCGTCCAGTTCATAGAACTCGTCCCACCCAGCGACGACGTCGATCTCACCCTCAACTGCGTTTGCCTCCGATGGACAACAGACGACGAACACAACCACACCATCCACCCAGTTCCCATCTTTACCCACTGCACTTCCGATAACGTTTCCCCTTGGTATGGACTCATCCCCTATTCCTCCATCCTTGGCTCCGTTCATGTTATCCGCCAGAACTACCCGCTCCTCCCTTCACTTCTCGTCTACATTGGCGCTTTCACCGATTCTATCCCAATCGGTTCTATCGAGACCCCACCGCCAAGCCTTATTTACCATCCAACACGTAGCCTCTATTCTCTGTTAGCTTCAGCTTCATAGAAATTTAAACCAGCTTCCTTTCCATTGGAAGCAGTGAAAATACGCATGACATGAGAAAGAAGAAGCATCTCTTCCCCATCCCACACATACCTCCACCCCTTCCCCCCTCACTGCACCTCACCCTACCCTTAGTAGCCCGCCTCTTCCCTACCATCAACCCCTGTCCCTTCCCTGCTTTCCCACCGGTGTGCCACCAACTGCCCGAAACACGCGTCCTCCGGTCCATAGGCCGCTATGTAACAATCAAGAACTGCACGTAGTCTCCGTGTTAGTTTTGCCATAAAATATTCCTCCCTCACAGCTAGGTATACCTTCTCCCTCGATGGTACCCACAGCCCAACTTTCGCAGTTCTCCCAGAGTTTCTTACACAAACTTCGGATCTCCATCCACAAACCCATCGTTCTCAAACTCCTCGGCATGCTTCTCCTGTAGCGATTGCCAGGCTACCCCCAGTATTCCTTCAACAGCCCCAGTTAGATAATTCACATACAAAGTAGAGAACAAAATCTGTCTTTGCCCTCCACGTACCACAAATTCGTTCATAGTTTTCACCACACAGGCAATCCAGGCGTCAAGTCTCGCAAGGTGCATCACTGTGCCACCCACGTACTGCCGCTCACCATTACTTTGCCCTTTCACTGTGTATCTCATATAGTCCTCCAACAGTTCCACCGCCATCCCATTCTTGAAGTACATATCTTCATCATCAACCTTCCATGGTGGCCCAACCGCACGAGACCCGGAATACGCAAGGTCTTCGAACCGGCTCGTTCTCCACGCACACAACTCATTCCCACCGCCCTCCTTCCTTCCCATCAGCTTCTCGCGCGCCTCTCCCATCTGCTGCTTTAGCTCTTCCCATAGCTTAGTCCCCTCAGTAGGTTTCGCATGTTTTGCAATCAAATCATATCCAAGGATGGAGAATAACTTGTCGCGAGCCGTCCGCTTCCGCACCCCAATCACTTCGCTTAATGTCTGCTTCATCCGCTACCTCAGACACTTGTCCGCAGTCACATTATCCACATACACCTGTTTCCTTCCCGCTCCTCTTATCGTCTCTCAAGTATCTCCCATTATTTCTGTCTCCACCACATACTTCAACAGCACATCACTTCCTCCCTCCGTTGATGGCGTATACGCCCCCATCTCATATGCCAATTGATACGGGTACCGAAATACCATCTCCTTCTCCCCCAACCACAAATATGCTGCCCTCCCTACTTTCTCCCACCGTCTCACTCCGGTTATTCCAGCTCCTACCAACGTCCTCCGTGTCAAAACAGAGTTCTGACGCCTCCAACTTCGCATAGTGGAGAATCCTATCATATAGAGCCCTTGCAAATCCGTGAAAGTATTCTGGCACCTCTATATCATGCTTTCGACGCCCCTTCCTTTCCTCCCCACACCTTCTTCGCTTCTTACCCTTCACAGCCTCCCTTAAAATTTCAACGAACACATTTTGCTGCTTCAACTCCTCCCTCACCCGTTCCAATTCTTTGTGCGTGAGCTTCAAACTCTCCATCATGGTATAGTGATCCTCCTTCATATTTCCCAGCTTCTCTTTCAACGAATTCACCCTCTCAACCAGTGCAGACCTTGGCAACACGCGCAAGTTCTCTTCATCTCCTTCTGCTATTCCTGTAGTTCCCATTTCTCTTGCTCCGTTCCTCTCTCTACGATCCCCAGAATCGTCGACTCCTGCTTCATGCACATCGTCCTCAATCCAAACGGCACTATGCCTCACATGTATTCCTTCAGGCGTGCGTACCGCGGTTTCCACCAAGTTCCCTCCAGTTTTATGCCTGTTTCCGACAACGACATTTTCTCCTTCGAATACGCTCCCATCCACTGGTATATTGTCTCTCACATTTTCAATCACTGATCCACTACTGATACGTCCTACAACTCTCCCGGGCAAATTGTCTCGGAGCCATTCCATTCTCTCCACATTGGCGTGGCTCCCCATTCCATCGCCCACACGCCCAATTCGCCTCCCAGGGTTCTCTGCGTTTCTATGCACCCTCATATGCCTCATACCTCCCACTTCCTCTTCCTCCCGCATCGCAGTATGTCGCGGTCCACCAGTTATTTCTCTGCCCACCATTCGATTCCTTTTAACATCAAACAAAACCTCCATGCACTCGTTCCTCGCCTCCTGAACACCTCCTCCTATGCGGCACTGGCTCTTAAATTTGTGCAAAGCGAGGGGCTTCCCCAATTCTTTGAGAAAGTGTGTGAGGAGCGGCCGCCGCTGACGCTCACACATGTGTACAGTGACCTCCTTATAGGAGTCGCAGATGGGAAATTTCGTTTTGTCGTCTGTTGCTTGCAATTGCATGTGCGACTGAGAATGTTCTCTGCAGGGAGGACGGGCCGTTTTGAGGATATAACGAAGCACTTCTTTCAGTGTGCAATTGGTTTATTAAAGCTTTGCGACATGACTGCCAAGAGGAAGAAGATGACAGTTGAGGAAGTGATGCAGACGGTTCTCAAGATTGGAGGAAAGAGGGTATCTGTCTTGGAATATCTCGGGAAGTAAACAGCCAAAATCGAGCTCGCGGGAGCATAGCGTTTGTGGGACGGGATGGTGTCTAGCAGGGTGAAGACTGCAGGTAACAAGCTGGAATAACACTTTAAAGTACCGCTGCGAAGTTCAGAGAAGGAGGAGGTTGTAGAGGAGGTTATTGAAGAGGTTGTGGAACCGGAGGGGACGACCAGGGCTCCATCTGCTGAGGTGGAGAACGATCCTATGGTGGTGGAACGCCCTGAACCATAACCACTGGTGTTCAGTGTTAAGACGTAGCACAAGACGTAAGGTGGTTCCGGGTTGTTTGAGAGAAGAGGAGGTTGGATGGGTTGTGGGGAAGAAGAGGAAAACGAGGAAGAGAACTTCTGTGGTGCTTACTGACGACGAGGAGGAAGATGATGTGCAACCTGCCCCGAAGCGAAGAAGGAAGAGTACGGTGAACACATCTTCTCTGGACATACCTTTGAAGGTTGTTAACCTGTTCAGGAAAATGACGAGGACTGCATTGAAGAAGTTCTTTAAGAAGCAGAAAATCAATGTGATGTCGTCCAATGAAAGCGAGAAGGAGAGTGATAGTAGTGAGAAGGATAGTGGATTTGTTGGGGATGAACCGGGGGGGGGAGTTGAAGGAGGAATGCGTAGCTTTGAGGATAACAATCCGGATGTTCTCCCGAAGGGGATGAAGACAGCTGGGGAGTACACCAGGGGATCGGATATGTCGTGGACGAATATGGTGAGTGCACTGCGCAGTGAGTGGCCGGGAGGGAAGAATGCTGTGAAACACCAGCACCCGTGGATGGATATGCTTCACCTACGAAAGCAGCATAGAGCGGGGTGTTTAACGATGGAGGATTTGAGGGCGGTGCATCACGCGATGTACTGGCATGCAGCCCGGAATGTGCACCAGGAACTGGGGATTACAAAGGAACCAGTTCCTGGGGTGAAGCTCCAGTTGAAGGTAAAGCCGAAAGGGGAGGAGGAGGCTCTTTGGATGGCGGCGATGGAGAGGGATGACCTCGCGCCAGAGTATTTTCCCACGAAGAGAATGAAGTTGATGGAGAGGGGATTCTGTGTGCTGGAAGAATTTGGAAGTGACGAAGGCATGTCAGATGAGGCGAAGAAGAAAATGTATGCGCCGGAAACAGGAAGACGTGTGTTGTGTACGGGGGAGAGATGCCCGAGGCAGGTGTTGCACACCGATTTCCGAGGGTTGACGAATGTGGAGAATAAAAATGGGGATATTCCAGGATTCTTCATGGTGGCCTCCGGGAGGAGCTCTTTTATGGTATGGGTATGTGAGAGGTCACATAATATGTATGTGACGGATGAAAAGAGTTTGAAGAGGCTGTCTCGTACGATGGTTGTGAAGATGTTCAGGGTTCCACCGTTCTCCATGTTGATTGGAAGGGGAGATGTGTTTCATGCTGGGGCTGGGTACATGGATGCGCTGTTGAAAGAGAATTGTCTACGGTATCACATTTACTTTGTGCCCGAAGGTGTGGGAGGAGCGGAGAGAAGAAAAAGGCGAGGTCATTATGTCGAATTTGTTGGATGCTGTGAGGATATATTGTGCTACAGGAGAGGAAGGGAGAGATGCT
The DNA here is from genome assembly GCA_030374805.1 of Gracilaria gracilis. Classification (NCBI taxonomy): domain Eukaryota; phylum Rhodophyta; class Florideophyceae; order Gracilariales; family Gracilariaceae; genus Gracilaria; species Gracilaria gracilis. The sequence continues at coordinate 78,597 of JARGSG010000124.1, read as the reverse complement.
TAAGTAGAGAAAGGCGTGGCCGATGTATACATCAATAAAGTGGTTTCAGAGGAAAAGATAGTTTTTATGACTAAGTAGTTGAAAGAATGAGGTAGGTGGGTATGAAGGGATTAGGACTGAAGAATGTGTTTATGAAAAGAGATGTGTCGAAATGAAGTATAATGGGGAAGATGTAATGGAAAGTAGTTAAGGAACGGGAGCTGTGGAATGGTTTTGTGGGATGGTACTGAAAGGAAAAAACGAAAATATGGAGATATCTGGGAGAAATGGAGTTTTTGGGGAATGGCGGGAAATTGAGGTATAGAAAATTGTGATACAAATAGGCCTGCGGGGTAGAGGGGTGTGTGGCCACGAGTGTAACGGCTGTGGTCAGGGGTGGCAGAAACGAGAGTTGTTGTAAGTTGCTCAGGCCTGTTCAAGTCGTTTATCTCCGGGCGCCGTCTTTTCTCGGGATGTCGAATTGATACGTTGCTTACGAGGAGCTAATGGATCTGCTGCATAGGACGGAAGTGCCAGAGACGCCGCCGCGGAAGGAGGGAGGGGGTACTGAGGGGGTTTGTGTGATTCAGAGGGTTTGTAATGGGGATGGAGGAGGACCGGAGAGAAGGTTTATGGGGGAGATGGAGGAGCGGGTGAGGAAGCTTGGGGGGAGTTTAAAGGAGCACTTCGACGACATGCTTTCGGAGATGGTGGCAGACATGGGAGGGGTGGTGCTGAGTGTGTCAGAGGTCGGGGTGCCGATGGAATTGATTTCGACGATTCGGAAGAGAATGAAGTGGACTGGGGTGGGGGCTGTAGGACATGTGAATGGGATGTTAGAGTGCATGGGGAGGGAGATGGGGAGGCTGCGAAAGGAGAACATGGGTCTGAAGGGTAGGGTTGAAGTGTTGGAGGAGCAAGTGGGACAGGTGGAGAAGGCGTGAAAAATGCTGATGGAGTTGAAGGAAATGGTGAGGGGAGGGGGAGTAGGGGTGGGAGAGAGAGCAGGTAAAGGGTCGCCGTTGACGCCTGGTTCTCGGGGTGGGCGGGGGAGTGTGAGGGAGGGGGGGAGAATGGGAGGGAAAAAAAGTGTGGGGAGTCAACTGAAGAAGAGGAGGAAGGGTGGGGTGATGGTGGACGAGGATGAAAAGGTGTTTGTGCCGCCGCAGCTGCCGGGTGGAGCTCCACTAGTTGGGTTTGGTATTGCGGCGGCGGCTGTGCGAACGGCGGAGCGCATACTAAAGGAGCTGGAGGAGAAGAGGCTGGAGAGGTTGGAAGGCGCTTTGGGGATAAGAGGGTGTACCAGAATGGGGAGAGTTGTCCGTTGGACTTCTTTAACTTCACGTTCAGGGAAACTGTGACTCAGGATCCGAATGCCGAGTTGGAATAAACCAGCGCTGGTGACCCGAGAGTAAATTTTTTGAGTGATTTTGACGACTGCGACGAATGTGTGGTAACGGGTAGTGGCGCACGAACTGCAAACTAGCATACAACTTCAAGAAATGGAGTTCAACTGCGGCACGTGGAAATGCGATTTCCAAAATTTTTTTTTTTGCCTTGCCAACTAGCGCAATCTGCGAAATTGCTAGTTTTTTCGGACTTTCATTTTCATACCTAGCCATCCAGCATACTAAACTAGCATTCCGAGAACATCAACGCACCGTCACATTACAAAAAAGCGCCAGTCGCGAGTGGGCCGCTGTCCAGGTGGAAATTATTATTTTTTACTTTTTCTCCCCCGGCTCATGGAAAGCAGACCGAACTCGGGTGACAATTCTTCGGAGCCGTGATGGAGCGCCACTGCACCACGGATCGCTGTACGGAGAGCCGTAAGTTATAACTTCGCCTGTACTTCCATATCTAAGAATTACCGCACCCCCTCACATCCCTGCCTTCTCTTATAACTGTTTATCACCGCATAAGTCCCCCTAACATCACCCAATTCCCTTTTAATACTCTACTTTGGAGTTCTGGTACCGTTTTGGCGTCTGAACTCCTCCTTCACATCGCTAATTCCGCAGCCGTCTACCGTCCGCTCCCGTCTACCATCCGCACTCATCTTTCGTTCGCTGCCGTCTCTCGTCAGCTTCCGTCCGTTCACCCTCGCCGTCCGCTGCCGACGTAAATCGTCTGTTTTCTCAAGACCACTTCAGTTCTTCTTCCGTATTCATAATACAGCCACCCGTTATGGTTTAAAATGGCTGCCGCAACCACATCCAGGTCTAAGTCACCGTCACCGGCACCTCCGACATCCGACATGAAGGTTAGAAAAATGTTCGGTTCTGGGGATAAGCTTCTCACCGCGTGTCTCGCCATCCGTGATCACTGGAAGATGCGAGAGGAAGACGAACCTAGGAAAGTGAGACACAGCGAATTCGTTCAATATATCATCAAGAATCGCACTGTCCTAGACGTTGCCAAGAAGTACTTCTCTATCCTTCTCGGACTTACTCACCCGTCATACAGCAACGATGATCTCAAGGCTGTGTGCGAAAAGGGTTCGTACCGTCAGCTGTATCTGTCGACGAAGTTGCTTGACATCATGAACGGAGACAGAGACAGGCGTGTGAGGGATTTTTGGAATGCTTATACCAGAGCGGACTTTTAAGAAATACCGAAGAATGTGATGTTAACCAAATTCTTCAAGTCCATGAGTATGGCTCTACTACTGCTATAGTACAGCTCCCAAGCGTGTGGGCCAGATAGTCCCCCCTTTCGGTACGAGCATCGCTACAAATTTCCAGAGAGTTCTCTTTCTTTCCCTTATTCAAAAAGTATCTATGGAAAAGCGCCTTCGTGGCCATAAGAGGCGGAAGGGGGAGAAGGGATATTCCACCCCTTTTGGGAATTTGCAAATTTTGCAGAATCTCCAAGCTCAGCGTGCGGGTTTTGGTGTGCAGCTGGTAACAAAGGCCTGGGATTGTTTCTCCCAATTTATGGGATTCCCTAGCGCTGAGGTCATGGTTCTCCCTTTCCTACTGCTCGTGTACGAAGACATGCAGTTTAAACCCATTGAAACGCGTTCCGAGGGGTTCCTGCACAAAGACAACGACCATCGCTTGCTACCGAACAACACGCAAACTCTTGGGGAAGACGAGGCCCCACCGTGCGCATGGAATCTTCCGGAGGACATTGATGTGGCCCTCCGAACGCTTGCGAAGGAGTTCATTTCTGATCTGAACAAGGTTGTTGTGAACGAGCAGTTGTACACAATATCAGAACCTGGACGATGGGCCGTTCTAAAGACGTTTCACAGGGACCCGTCAAGATCGTTTGCTTAGAGATTTGATTGTTTCTCTAACTCGCTTATCTCCTCCATCTTGGAGACAATAAGCTCTTTGAAAATCAAAGAAACACTCAGAGTCCCTGATATACCTCTCACGGCGATATCGAAAGCGGACCCTGCCATCGAAATTCATGACGACGACGATAAGTAGTTGGAAAGGGGGAACCCTTTGGAGGGCAAGCAAGGAGGGGATGGAGATGGCGGAAGTGGAATGGATGTATTGGGTGAGAGTGGGAATGAAGATGTTGGTGAACAGTCGTCCGACGCTGACATACAGCCTCCTCCTGCCATTTCCTCGTTGGAAGATAAAATGGCATTCCAACGTTGTGAACTGGAGATGGAGAAATACTTTCGAATGTATAATTGCGGGTTCGAGGATATGGTGGAAACGGACGAGACTCTGCGAAACAACGGAGTCTCTCCATTGGAAAAAGTTCAACTGGTTCTTATGGACCCACCATACAATATAAAGGCCGATAAGAACCGGGAGAACAGTTGGTACGATATGCTGAGCGCTGAGCATATGAAGAAGGCGGCAAAGCTTATATCAAGGCTGCTACGTCCAGGGGGTCATTTCGTTATCTTCGGTGAATTGGAACAGGTGAACTAGTGGACGAAGGTGCTTTCCCTTATTGGGGTAAAGAACGAGCAAGGGGTTCCGAGGCGATCGTTTGCTGTGGACCAGGTCCCAATTCATTTTACACGGTCGCAAGGCAACCCCATGCAAAACCCGGGACGCAGGTTCTGCTCCTTATTCCCTGTCATGGAGTATGCAATACATAGTGTTCAAAATACCTCGCTTATGCACAGCAGCATGCGATGGTGAACTATGAGAACTTCAACTACGTGCAGTAGAGGTATCCAGGGTACCACAGTGTTATTGACCAGGTACAGCCCATGTCTAATGGGGAGACTCTGCAATGGAAAAGAAAGAAGGAGGGTGGCGGCTACATGTTGCAAAAGTTGAGGTCGAAACAAAAACCTCGCGCGTTGTTGAAGGAGCTGATCAGCAGATTTTCGCAGCTAGGTGATACAGTGGTGGACTTGTTCGCGAGAACTTTCTCGACTGCCATGGCATGCATAGAGTTACAACGTCATCGGAAGTTTGTTGGTTGTGAGCCCGAACTTGACTGTTTTGCTCATGCTAGGCACGCGGCCATTGTTCAGTTAGCGATGTGCATGCGCGATAATGTGACGGACATTCAAATTACGCTGGAGGTCCGAAACTCTGTGAATCGCGTGATGGCCTTTTTTCCCAAGGAGAACGCTCGTCCTTCACGATCATGGAAGGCTCCATCCGGCTTCCCACAGTATCAGAAGTTCCCACCGTATATTGTAGACTTCCTGGCATCGATGTGGTGGGAGGAAGGCATGGCAATGATCGGCAGGCGCAAAGCGCTGCATGAGTGGCCGAAAACGTTGCAAGGAAAGATGGGTCTCCTGGATTGGAACGCGATCTTGGCACTGGAGGCCACTATGTGTGGTTGTCGCATTGGGAAGTGGTCGATTCGTCACCATGACGCAGGAGTGGGAGTGTTTACCACGCGCCGTTTCATGAAGAACAAATAGATATGTTCCTTTTACGGAACTCTAGTGTACCATGACTTAACGAAGTGGAAGGAGGTACACAAGAAGTAGGGGGAAGGGTTGTTGGGAGCCACCGCCGCACGTTTTCGAGCTTATGCGATGGAGGTTAGCCTGCGAGGCGAGGTATTCCGGAAACTCTCTGAAAGGGGGAGAGAAGTACTTAAAATCCTTTTATGGATAGTCCCCGCTCCATTTTCGTTGGGTGGAACAATTAAGGAACCAAAATATATTGAAGGAGATAATGATAGGGATGCAGTGAAGAATGGCTTGAAGCAGCGACGGACTGCCAATATGGCGTTGATTCGAACCCGAGGAACTGGGCGAACTCCACTTCAACTAAGAGAATACCGAATGCTTGCAGTCCGGGCACTTCGGGCTGTAGAAGTGGGAAAAGGGTTGTTTGCAGATTATGGAATGGAGTACACATGGGGTGCGTCTTCGAATCCTATAGTAATCGAGTAGAGCTCAATTGATTTATGACTTATAGAACCGAAAGATGTACCGTAGTACGTGTAAAATCGAGTTCTGTACATTTTAATACGCTTTTTCTCTAACTCTCGTGTTCCACAAAGGAGGACGACAACTCCCCCAAGTGAGTGGGTGTCGTCACTTTTATCATCCAATGACGTGAACAAAATGGGGATAGGATTCGGGGGAGTAGGTTGACGTTGAAGTACATAGAATAGAAGATACGGAGTACATGTGATATCATGTGAAAGTGTAAAAGTTTTTGGCAGTGAGGTTCCATACAGGAAGGTAAATTTCCGTGCCAATTTTTGGAAAGTGTTTTCGAAAGGTACTAAAACGGTGCGATATTTCTACCACAGGTCGAGTGGAGGTGTGCGTTTCACGGGGGACCTGCAATCACGTCGAGTGGCGAACATCTCGAGCGGCGAGCGGCGACAACATCTAGAGCGCACCGCCCGGCGCATCGTCGTCGTCGGATTCCATATGGGGAAACGTAAAACGAGAAGTGCGAATGCGAATGCGGAGGGTGTAAGCGGGCGCGCGTCAAAAGGGCGAAGGCGTGCAGAGGTGGTAGGTCGGGGTCGTGAGGATGGCTTGGGTAGTAATACGCGTGCGCCTCGAAGTGGCGATGTGGAAAATGGCGAGGGCGGTATTGGGGGTAGTTCACGCGCTCCTCGAAGCGGATTACGTGGGAAAGGTAGGAACAACACGGGGAGACGTGGTCGAGGCCGACCCCTAGAGTGAACCGAGAAAACCGAGCGAACTGAGCGAACCGAGCGCTCCGAGCAAACGGAGCGAACGGAGCAAACGGTAAGTGCTTTGGTAACACAAGCTACTCCGCTTCCACATGAGATTGGAAATGGAGGAGGGGAATGCAGGGGAGGGATGGGAGGTATACCGGTAGATGATGCGCGGGGCGGTAGGGATAGAGGTGGGCGGCGAAGGGGGGATGACTCCACGCAAGTTGTAGAAGAAGGCGAGCTTAGAGATGTCATAGAGAGGGGGAGGGAGTGTCGCAGTGATGGGGGAGGGAGGAACGATAGCAAAAAGTACTAGTGGGATAGTTAGCCGTGGTATTCGAAGGAAGGAGGGAGAGAGAGTGGCTAGAGTTGGCGTTCAGGAGGGGACGGGTCGCGAAAGAGAAGTAGGAGGAGGCGTTCAGGAGGCGAGGAACGAGGGCATGGAGGTTGTGGTTGATGTTAGGAGGAATCGAATGGTGGGCAGAGAAAGAACTGGTGAACCGCGACATACTGCGATGTGGGAGGAAGAGGAAGTGGGGGGTATGAGGCATATGAGGGAGCATGGAAACGCAGAGGACCCTGGGAGGCGAATTGGGGGTGTGGAAGATGGAATGGGGAGCCAAGCCAATGTGGAGAGAGTAAAATGGCTCCAAGGCAATTTGCCCGGGAGAGTTGTAGGACGTAGCAGTGATGGATCAGTGCTTGAAAATGTGAGAGACAATATAGCAGTGGATGGGAGAGTATTCGAAGGAGAAGATGTCGTTGTCCGAAAGAGGCATAGAACTGGAAGGAACTTTGTAGAAACCGCGGTACGAACACCTAAAGGAATACGTGTGAGGCATAATGCCGTTCGGATTGAGGACGATGTGCATGAAGCAGGGGTCGAAGATTCTGGGGATCGCGGGGAGAGGAACGGAGCAAGGAAAATGGGAGCTACAGGAATAGCAGAAGAAGATAAAGAGAACTTACGCGTGTTGCCGAGGTCTGCACTGGTTGAGAGGGTGAATTCGTTGAAAGAAAAGCTGGGAAATATGAAGGAGGATCACTATAACATGATGGAGAGTTTGAAGCTCACGCAGAAAGAATTGGAACGGGTGAGGGAGGAGCTGAAGCAGCAAAATGTGTTCATTGAAAGTTTAAGGGAGGCCGTGAAGGGTAGGAACCGTAGAAGGTGTGGGAAGGAAATGAAAGGGCGTCGAAAGCATGATATAGAGGTGCCAGAATGCTTTTACGCATTTGCAAGTGCTCTATATGATAGGATTTTCCACTATGCGAAGTTGGAGGCGTCAGAACTCTGTTTTGGAACAGAGAACGTTGGTAGGAGCTGGAAGAACAGGAGTGAGATGGTGGGAGAAAGTAGAGAAGGCAGCATATTTGTGGTTGGGGGAGAAGGAGAAAATACCTCGGTGCCCGTATCAAGTGGCATATGAGATGGGGGCGTATACGCCATCAACGGAGGAAGGAAGTGATGTGCTGTTGAAGTATGTGGTGGAGACAGAAATAATGGGAGACAATTGAGAGACGATACGAGGAGCGGAAAGGAAACAGGAGTGTGTGGATAATGTGAGTGCGGACAAGTGTCTGAGGCACCGGATGAAGCAGACATTAAACGATGTGATTGGGGTGCGGAAGCGGGCGACTTGCGACAAGTTATTCTCCATCCTTGGATATGATTTGATTGCGAAATGTGCGAAACCTACTAAGGGAACTGAGCTATGGGAAGAGCTAAAGCAGCAGATGGGGGAGGCGCGCGGGAAGCTGATGGGAAGGAAGGAAGGCATGGGGAATGAGTTGTGTGCGTGGAGAACGAGCCGGTTCGAAGACCTTGCGTATTCCGGGTCTCGTGCGGTTGGGCCACCATGGGAGGTTGATGATGAAGATATGTACTTCAAAAATGGGATGGCGGTGGCACTGTTGGAGGACTATATGGGATACACATTGTAGAGGCAAATTAACCGTGAACGGCAGTACGTGGATGGGACAGTGATGCACCTTGCGAGACTTGACGTCTGGAGTGCCTGTGTGGTGAAGACTATGAACGGGTTTGTGGTACGTGGAGGGCAAAGACAGCTTTTGTTCTCTACTTTGTATGGGAATTATCTACCTGGGGCTGTTGAAGGAATACTGGGGGTAGCCTGGCAATCGCTACAGGAGAAGCATGCCGAGGAGTTTGAGAACGATGGGTTTGTGGATGGAGATCCGAGGTTTGTGTCGGGAAACTCTGAGAGAACTGCGACAGTTGGGCTGTGGGTACCATCGAGGGAGAAGATAAACCTAGCTGTGAGGGAGGAATATTTTATGGCAAAACTAACATGGAGTCTAGGTGCAGTTCTCGATTGTTACATAGCGGCCTATGGACCGGAGGACGCGAGTTTCAGCGGTTGGTGGCACACGGGGCGGAACGCAGGGAAGAGACAGGGGTTGATGGTAGGGAAGAGGCGGGTTACTAAGGGTAGGGTGAGGTGCAGTGAGGGGGGAAGTGGTGGAGGTATGTGTGGGATGGGGAAGAGATGCTTCTTCTTTCTCATGTCATGCGTATCTTCACTCCTTCCAATTGAAAGGAAGCTGGTTGAAATTTTTATGAAGCTGAAGCTAACAGGGAATAGAGGCTACTTGTTGGATGGTAAATAAGGCTTGGCGGTGGGGTCTCGATAGAACCGATTGAGATAGAATCGGTGAAAGCGCCAGTGTAGACGAGAAGTGAAGGGAGGAGCGGGGTAGTTTTGGCGGAGAACATGAACGGAGCCGAGGATGGAGGAGGAGGGGATGAGTCCATACCAAAAGGAAACGTTATCGGAAGTGGAGTGGGTAGAGATGGGAGCTGGGTGGATGGTGTGGTAATGTTCGTCGTCTGTTGCCCATCGGAGGCAAACGCAGTTGATGGTGAGATCGACGTCGTCGCTGGGTGGGACGAGTTCCATGAACGAGACAAAGGCGAACTCCTTGGGAGAAGAAGTTGAAGAAGGAAGGGCAAAACGAAGAAGGGAGATGAGTTTGCAGACCCAGACGATGGATTTGGAGGTGGGGGAGATGGAGCCGGCGACGAGGACGTGCGAAAACTTTGTGGACTTGGATGGACCGAAGGAGGGGGTAGCAAAAATTCGTTGAATGATGGGGACAGGAGGATCCTGGAGGGTGAGCTCGTTCCGCTCTTCAATGTAGTTGTCGAGTGTTGGGATGTAACCGCCGATGACGTAAGCGGAGTTCAATATCCTGAGTCGAGCCTGACGGAGGGCGGGGGAGTTGTCAGTGAGTTGTAGGACTTCGAGAGAGAGGATGATGAAGGATGGGAGGGTGTTTCTTCCGAATTGTGCAAGAATGGATAGGGTATCGGGGGGAAAGAGGTCTCGAAGAGATTTGTGAGAGAGGTGGGGATTGGAGCGAATGAATTTGTGGGCAGTGATTAGGTCAGCGAAGGGGACGTGTTTGCCATCACGGACGAAACCGGGTTCTCGGGATTGGAGGGGGGAAGCGAGGCCAGCGGAGGAGGAGGTGATGAAAGGGTTTGTGGAGACGAGATTCCAGTCCTTGATGGCGTTGGAGTGGTGGATGGCTGGTTTCTTGATGTGCGGTGGACCTGCGCTTTGAGTTTTTGGAGTAGTGGGGCTTGAAGAGGGTGTGGGCGTGCTCAAATATGCTGGCATCATTAAAGTGGAGGCTTCCGAAGCGGCGAATGTCCTCGAACATGTGGTCGAGGAGGTGGAACTTGAGGGTTCCAAGGCAGGAAGTGTGGTGGGGGCCGAGGACGAGTACGACTGTGCGCTTGTAGGAGCGGATTTGGTTGTGGAGGTCGGTGAGGCGGGCGTCGGTCCATTCGGTGAAGGTGTTGTATCGCATGGAGGCGAGGACGACGTCTGAGTACTTGGAGAAGACGGAAGTGATCGGAGCTGAATCGACTTCGTCACAGCATCGGTCGAAGAAGACGCAGATGAAGAGGAAGGCTTTGTCGAGTGCGCGGTAGTCTTTTGCTTCCAGTATACCACGCAAGCCGTCGGTAGTGAAGAAACCGTTGAGACTTTGACCGTTGTCGGAAGTGGAGAAGTCGATGTGGAGTCCGTTTGCGGGGGAGTGCTTTTCGATGGCGGAGAGGATGGTGTTTGAATGTTTGAGGATGGAAGTGCGGACGGAGTTGAAGGGGCGACGGAATTTGGAGGAACCGACGGTGGTGAAGAGTGCTTCTGAGCGGAGTTTCTCGATGGCGGCGAGCTTGATGAGCTTGGAGACGCCGAGGTGGAATTTGTGGAGTGGTTCGAAGGTGAAGATGTTGTAAGGGGCGAGGAGTGGGGTGAAGTTGAGAAGAGGTTATGATTCGGAGAGGGAGGAGTACTTTGCGAGAGAGAGGGGGTGGAGGACTTCAAGGGCTTTTTCCTTTGTGATACGGAAAATTCTGGGCTTACGAGCGAGGGAGCGTCTTGTGATTGTTGGAGGAGATTGGAGTGTGATTTGCTTGCGGCGAGGGTCTGGTCCTGAGTTCGGGGGAAAGGGGATCGGATGTGTAGGGGGAGGTCTGTTCGGGAGGCGGTGCATCTATGACAAGGGTGTTGGGGGCGGGTTCCGTGGGAGATGGCGAGGATGTCTTTTGCTTCGGGGATGTTGGCGCAGTAGCTGGCGATGATTGGGTGAAAGTGGCGGAGAACACCATGGGCGTCACGGAAGGGGAAGCTGTTGAGACCAGAGGAGAGGAGGGGGCGGAGGACACTGGAGATGGCGAGCTGAATGAGTTCCATTTTGGTGTGGCGGGGGATGTGAGAGGAGGTTTGAGGGATGGAGTCTGTTGGTCAGAATGGACTCGCAGGGTCCCAACGTAGTCGCGCTGAATGCAACGGAACAGAACAGTAGAACAGGCACAAAACCCTCGGTCGTTCGGCCGGGGATGCCTCTGACTCTCAGCTTCTAGCGCTGAGAGTTGGCTATTTATTCTGCCTCTTTCTGGCAGCTATCTAACTCCTGTGTTTTTTTATGGGAAACTAGGAGTCCAGGCTCGAGCTACGAGCAAGTTGCAACCTAGGCAACGGCGCGCGTAGTGTGGTCACCTACGCACCAGCACCTGCTTCTGGTTTGGGCAGCGTGCTACTGCAACCCACGCCCTAGAGTAACCGCCATCAACAGTTCCCAATAACCAATTCCTGCGATTGGTTATTCGTTCTTCAGGGCGGCTATTATATTACGTTGTCTTCGTGAACCAGTTTTCTTCGTTTTTTCTAGGTACTCCAGAAGCAATTCGGGGATGTTTGCTTCAAAGACTCGATTTCCACCCAGTCTGCTTCCTCCTTTGCAAAACCAGACCACTTGACGAGTAGTTCTACCTTATCATTCCGAAGTCGAATATCCTCGAAGTCTTCGATAACGAGCAATTTGTCTTTTTAGTAGGCCAGATGTTCACGTAGTTCCTCTGATACTTCGTAATCCTTGTTTCGGAACAACTTTATTCTTTTCCCATGGACAAGTTCCTTCTTCCCTGTGAGCACGTCCGAAATTTCGAAGAAGTTGTGCTCCTTGCATTGCGTGACGCGAAAAGGTCCGTGCCATCTCAGACTAGGTTTTGCGCGGATTTGCCTTTTCATGACGGCTTTCAGGACGGAATCTCCTTCGGTCAAGTTCACAGAAATAATTCCCTTACGGCGGTTGTGCGAGTCGACGGAAGATTTCCTTTGCTTCCTTCCTTGTGCAGCGCAGTTGCGATGAATATCATCCAGGGAAACCTGTAGTCTCCCGACTTCCGTTAGAGCTTTATTCCTGTATCTCTCAATATTCTGCACAGCTACGATTCCGTCCTTGGTTCGTACGATGGCCGAAAGTGGCAAGTCCTGTGGTAGTCCTGTGAAGACGGTGAGTGGGCATTTTCCCTTGAGCTTCTTCGTTGGAGCGCTGTTCAGAGCTGACTGGACCAACGGGAGGACGGTCGGTCAGGACGATTGAGGGAGTTGGAACTCGGAAAGTAGTGCTCTGCAAGTCCTCAGTAGCTCGCGATAGACTACTTCGACTGAAACATTGCTCCAAGGACAGTACGGCAACGTGAAGGGGTGATCTGCTTTAAGCTTTTGCGAAATAGCTTTCACGAGCTTGTTCTTGAGGTGACTGCCCTGATCAGATACCCACGACCTTTCGATACCAAACGCTGCAAACCATTCGACAAGTACTTCTGCTGTTGTTTCAGAGTCGGCTTGTTCTACAGCCCGCAGCCAGACGTAGCCGGAGAGGTCGTCCTTCATGATTAGTGCGTACAGGTTGTCTCTCTCGCCTTTGTTTATAGAGCAGTAGTCGAAATGAAGGAGTTCGTTTGGCTTGCTAGCGTGCATCGTATGCCCAAGAGGCCTCGGGACGACTTTTCCAGATTTGGTGGCGATACAGTGAAAACAAGAGCGTGTAAAGCTGTCGGTGTGGTTCCGTAGGTTCTCCCACCAGAGGTGGGCGGCTACAGTATCGAAAGTGGGGTCAGTGGCTCTGTGTCCTCCTTTTCCAGTGTGGGCGGCGATTAATATTCGTAGTTGAAGTCTTGGGTCGTCGCTTGGGATCCATATCTGTCATGCCGGCATGCGGAGAACTTCGTTCATCTTCCTGCATCTGCCCGGGGGCGCTGTATTGCTACGGCGCTGCGAATTGATTATGTCCCGCATAGACGGCCAGTCGTAGTTCTCGTTCACTGTGGGGTTGATTGGTGCTGACATTAGTGCTCGAATACGTCCTACGTTGGCTGGTGGTACTGTCGTCTCGGTCTGCACCGCCCATCTGGTCAAAATGTCGGCCCATGCGTTGCGTTCTCCGCCCACGTGTTCGATCATGAATCGAAAGCCGTTCAAGTTCAGGGCCCAGCGTGTGAGTTTGTTTGCTGTGTGCAGAGCCAATCCGGGATTACGGCCGTACGGTTCATATATGTATACGAGATTGGCGTGGTGCGTATATATGGATACGGTTCGCCCTACTGTGAGGTAATCCAGCCTGCAAATGGATTCTACGATCGCGAAGCTTTCTTTTTCGGGTACGCTCCACCGCTCGGAAGAACCAGTGAAGGCATCTGATAAGAAACATAACGGTTCGTGGGTTTGTTCCTCAAGTTCCTTATCCTGGTCGCTCTCGGGAGACTGGGTTAGAATTCCGGCCCAGTGAGTGTCGGATGCGTCAGTGAACAAACAGAGACGGTATCCTTCTTTGGGGAGTAAGAGTTTGGTTGCTGTGGCAAGTTGCTTCTTGATCCGATCGAATGCTTCGGTGTGTGTCGTGTTCCAGTCGAGACGCACCTTCTTCAGGGCTTTCTTGGTTCTCTTCCCTGCATTTTTGCATGCCTCTTCCCGCAAGTAGTGAAGCGGTTTTACTAACCGTGCATAATCAGTAATGGATGTCCTCATCCAGTTCGTAGCGCAGAGAAGTTGCTGCAGCTGGTCTCCAGTTTGTGGCGCCTTCATCGCCAATAAGACCTCAAAGTTCCTAGGGTCGAATTGGATTCCTTTGGATGAAATTATCCTCGCGCAGAACTTCACCTTCGTTGTGAAGAAACAGGACTTCCTTGGGTTCACCTTGAATCCTACTTCTGAACAGACTTCGAGAAATGATGCTATGTCTGTCAACAACTGGTCTTCATTCTTGTCATGGATGAGGAAGTCATCTAGCCACTGCAAGATACGCTGTACCCTTCCTTCGAATTTTTCCCGCGTCACAGATTGGAAATGATTACCGGAGTCCGTGCCTCCCTGGAGAGTTCTGGTTGGAGAATTTATTACCTATGGTGTCTAGATAAAAATTTTCTCCTGTGATACCTTGTCCAGCGGTATCTGCCAGTAACCGGTGCGTGAAGTCGATGTCGGCGAAACACTTGCTCGCTACACAGTCCTGCAGCATTGATTCCAGATGCGGCATTGCAGACTGGAGTGGTAGTGTTCTGGCGTTGGTTCCGCGCAGGTCGACAGTGAAGCGTAGTTTGCCTGTACCCGGTTTTGGAACTGCCAGAACCGGACACGCCCATCTCGCTTGATCGTTATTGTACATCGCGCCAATTTTCTCCAGAGATTGGATAGTGTGCTTAATAAACACTCGTTGTGCTGGAGAATATCGTCGTTGGGGTGTACGGTACGGCTTGGCGTTCGGCGCGAGTTTGACCGAGAGAGGGCGCACATCGAGCGGCAGTTGGGGTCCGAGCTTGATTCCAAAACAGCTGCGGTTCTTCTCTAGGGGACCTTGCAATTTCTTCGTACCTGTGGCAGACATGCCGTTCTTCACGGCGTCGTCTACTGCGAATTTGATTGCCTCGTCGATCTTCTCGACTGTGTCGTGTCCAAATCCAGCTTGGAGACACTCCGGCAGTTCAATGGGGTCCTCATCGGTGTCCGTGTAGCTGAGGCCTCGGTAGCTTGCAGACGACAGGCTGCACTTTCCTTCCCGCTATTGATCTTCTGATTTGCAATCGATGAGTGGGGCTACGGTGGAGATGTTCGTTGAAATTGAAACCAATTTCTTTCAAAAGAGGTCTTCCAAGAAGAACCTCCTGCATTTGGGTGTCTGTTATTAAGAACTGAACCCCGCGAATACGAACAGGTAGCCCTGTTTTGGGGAGAAGTATTGTAAGGTCCAGCTTCACCTTTCTCGACTCAGTTCCCTTTGGCCTTGCTTCATTGGTTGCCTGTGCAGTCTCGAGGACCAGGGACGTCGTGAGCCGTTCTGCTCGCAGCGAAGGCTGCGTTGCAGATATAGACTCATAAATGTTGGAGAGAATTGTAGAACAGTCTGCCCCGGAATCTCCCAGAGCTACGGTCTCAAAATCTTTGAGTCGAATCCTGTACCTTCCTTCTTCCGCGTTCGGTACATCTTCTAAAACAGAGCGGAGTGCAGCCATCTTCACCCCTTCCGTGGTTCTGCCATGTTTTCCGAAGAACTTATCGAAGAGTACACGTCTCTCTTCCTTTGAAGTGACGAAACATCTGCTAATTGGGTGAATCTCAGAACATTTGGCGCTGTTTGGACAAGAATTATTCCACTCTCCAGCCTCAAACTGGGCGATCGGTTTTTTTCCTTCCCTCCCGGAGCCGTCGATGTAGGAATTCCGCGTCCCTGAGTTCCTCCGAGGTTTCTTCCGCTCTTGTTCTTCTGTCTTTCCAGTAGCTCCTCGAGACTCACGAGTTTTTGAGTGCTTTCGCTTTAGCTTTAGTGTTGCGCACTGTACGACGTGCACCTGTGCTGCAAGCGTGGATATCGTGTTCGTAAAAAACTTCAGGTCACCTTTTTGCTTCTTCTTCCAAAGACGCATCTGGTCGCTTACGATCTCCTTCAACTCCGGGGGTTCCAACTTCCGGACCAGTTTAGCGATGAGCTCCTTACACTGGTCGTTGTCCGCGATAATGTTTGAGAAGTTGTGCTCGTCCAATGCGTCGATGGTTTCCAAATCGAGGTTCTACGCTGCTCCAGACGGGGCACGTGGCATTTGCTTGTACTTCTGTAGACAGAGCCTCCTCAACGCGATCGCTGAGGTCACAGATAGTAGAAGCCAGTCGGGAGTTAAACCAGTTTTGCACTGCGGCGTCGGATGCTTCCTCCGCTGACGCTGCTCCTTGGATACGGCCTAGCATACACAGACTGTGAAGTAATATCGGTTTCATGCGCTGTCAGATTGAGGGAGCTTTGATATTCTGGCTCACAGAGCGTCCTGCATTGACATCCTTGACGTGCTCCGTGTAGGCTGAAAACTCCACTTCGAATTTGATCAGCTCGGGTTGCGAAGCTCCAGCTAAGCTCGGCGCCTGGATCGTGTGCACTATTCCGTACGAAGACATGGTGCCCTACGACGTCCAATTACTCTTTGACGTCTCAAAGGGTTTTGTTGGTCAGAATGGACTCGCAGGGTCCCAACGTAGTCGCGCTGAATGCAGCGAAACAGAACAGTGGAACAGGCACAAAACCCTCGGTCGTTCGGCCGGGGATGCCTCCGACTCTCAGCTTCTAGCGCTGAGAGTTGGCTATTTATTCTGCCTCTTTCTGGCAGCTATCTAACTCCTGTGTTCCCTTTTTATGGGAAACTAGGAGTCTAGGCTCGAGCTACGAGCGAGTTGCAACCTAGGCAACGGCGCGCGTAGTGTGGTCACCTACGCATCAGCAACTGCTGCTGGTTTGGCCAGCGTGCTACTGCAACCCACGCCCTAGAGTAACCGCCAACAACAGAATCGTGGTCTTGGGAGGGGTTGGTTTGGAAGAAGGAGGTTGATAAGTATCCGAGAAAGGTGAGGTGTTCGGTGATGCACTTGCGACGGAAGTCATCGAAGAAGTTGAGAAGGGTGATGTGAAGGGGGTGGGAGGTGATGGAAGAGGATTTGAGGGAGGTGGAGGACTTGTCGGAGTAGGTTTGGACCAAGCAGACGAAGGAGTAGATACCGGTGGAGTCCGGGGTGTGCCAGATGCAGGAGTCGTTGGTGGAGTGCATCATTGCGGCTTTGAGGGCGGGGACTGCTTCTTGTCCGAGGGTGGAGGCCATGGGGTGGGGGAAAACGGGAGCGCCGGAAGGAGTTGTGTGGGACACGGGGTGGAAGACGGTGTTGTAGAAGCGTGCGAGGGCGAGTTGTTGTTTGAGGACCTGGATGGGGTCCTTTCGGAAGATGGTGGTGGAGAAGAGCTGCTGTGGGTCATAGAGGGTGGTGGGAGCGAAGCCGATGTTGCTCACTCGGTGTTGGGCGAGGTCTGTTTGAAGTTTGAGACACTGGGAGGCGGAGGAGACGGCAATTTGGAAGGTTGACTTGGAGCAGGAGGGGTCGTGGAGGAGGGAGATGAGTTCATCAGCCTTTCGGAGGCTGAGGGAGGAGGCCATGGAAGAGATGTAGAAAACCATGCGTTCGAGGTGGGGGTTGTTGAGGAGGGGGAAGGAAGGGGGAGGAGGGGGAGGAGGGGAGGGGAAGATGGAGCAGAATGGGGTCGTGGGGATGTGGTAGGCGTCCTGGGTGTGGAGGGAGAGGGAGAGTTGCTGGTGGTGGTAGGAGTCGTCGTCTGCGATGGTGAGGTTGTCGGAAGGGCGGTTAGTGGGAGGAAAAGGTGTATAAAGGTGGAGAGTAGACTTGTGACGCTTGATGCGTGGGGGGAAGTGGGGGAGGCCACCGCCTGGGGAGAGGAAACGCTTGTTTGGGTTGAGGCGATTGGGGCATCTCCTCTGGTGCCTTTGGATGGCGGGGATGGTGCGGGCGAAGAAGGAGCAGCCTTCAAAGCAGCAGTTGGGCATGGCTGGGAAGGTTGGGGGGGTGTTGAAGAGGATTGGGGGTACGTAGCGGAGAGCGTAATATGGCGCACGGACGGTGGGACAGAGTGGTGGGGATGATTGCACGTGATTCGAAGGCGTTTCATGTATTTAGTATACGAATGCCTGGTGTGAAAGCTGTTGACTAGTGAACGGATCTCCACAAACCAAAAAGGTATTCGGTCTATTTGTATACTCCTATTCCTATTCGATAAACAGCTATTCAGGTTTCTATCTAAGTGTCTATTTCGCTATTTACCCCCGTATACATGAACGTAGGTGACACTAACACACTTACATTGTGCTGCGAAAATACCATAAACGGAAGAAGTATGCTGGTTTCCCTTCCATCCAAGCTAGCAAAGATGGAAACAATTTGGAATAATTCTTTCGAAAAAAACTAGCACAAGTGGAAAGGTGGAAATATTTTCGGAAATTAACAATTCCAAATTTGGATAAATTCATCGGTTTTTCGTTCGTTTTAATTCGGTCATTTTTGACCGTCAAACTAGCATTCCGATAACACCGACGAACAACGAATATATGAGTGGCATCCCCCCTCAGTCCCTGCCAAGGTCAATTGCTCTACATCTATCTCTCCTCAGGCTGAAACTTCCGACTCGTTCGGCTCATCACTTCCCACCATGGGCCTATATAATCCGGACTCCGGCGATGAGTCTGCCGACAACTCGGACTCCAACAACTTGGCACTCGTCCCGTACTTGGCACCTTCCACTCTCATCGACAAAGCGATACCTACCAACAACAACACCTCCGGTAACCCCGGTGCTCCCTTGGATAGGACTGCGCGAATGACAGCTGCCGGACGGCGGTTCTGGTCGGTGCCCTTGCCCCAATCGTCGGGGGCCTCCGCTTCTGGCGTGGTGTCCGTTGTGACCGCAGCGACTCCTGATTCAGCTCCCGTGTAGGATTGGTTCAATGCCAGAGTGCCGAAAAATACTGGAGGATGGCCTAGTCTTGTGAGTCTCCGCGTACGCGACCCTCACTGCCATAGCGGCCTGTTTGCACAAGCCCCGTGGTTCAATGCCGAAGCCGTTCGGAATGAAGCGTTGATCAACTCCTACGCCGTTGACGGTTATCTCCCTGGAGGGCTTCCGTTAGCGTCGTCCACTCATTGGACTGGCTCGCCCGTATCAAGGTCCATCCAGATTGTCTCTGGTATACGAGAAGCGAGAGCCAGGCGTTCGCTCGCCGGTAGATTGCCCGTATTGGGTATGCGCGACATATCCGGGCTCCAAACGAGCATTCGGTTCCGTCCCATTACGGGTTAGACGTGGCCTACTACCGTACGTTCGGCGAGGTTGCGTACGGGGATCGACTGGCTGTTCCCTTCGACGAGATTAACCGCTATACGGATGTCGTCCAGCCCCACCAGAATCTCCTCCTGTGGGCTCGTCCGATTCCTCGGGCCGAGTTCCGGTACCTCTGCAAGTCATCTCGGCGCGAGTTCTTCGAAAGCCTCCGCCACGAGAGGAAGTGGTAATCCCGCTTCGGGATTTTGGTGCCGTACCAATGCTCAGAGGTTGAGCGAATCGCGGCGCGTTTCCGTCAAGGGCGATGCGTTCCGCTGCCATCAATCCGGCCTGCGGTCGAGGTCCCTCGAGGGTGCCATGTAGAACCCCCCCTATGCCTGACATACGTCGGGTCGTACTACATGGAGAATCCACCGCGGGGCCTTTGGAGCAACCTTGCAACCTAGTAGACTGTCTGTGTCGCGGCGTTCCTCCTCTGGGAGGCGTATGATCACTACCGGCTTTGGTTTGTGCCAGAGATGATTCGCTGGTCCATTCGGAGTTTGGACCTTACCGATCTGCTCGGCTCCGTCCGCAGCGCGCGGGAAGTGGTGTCCTTGGTGGAGGTCATCGACGGTGTCGAGTGAGACTCCGTGCCTGCCAGTCAGGTCTCCGAGGGTATCCGTCGGGTTACAGACCCCCTATGAACATCGAATCTGGCCAAAATATGGCCGAAATATGGCCGAAATGTGGCCGTTTAAGTCGAAATTTTGGGAGAACGTGTAACTAGTAAAAATGAGAATTTTTGTTAGCTTACACGTGTAACATTCGGCCATATTTTGGCCACATCTCGGCCATATTTCGACCATATGAAGAAAAATGAAACTTTTTTGTCTTCGCAGTTTAAACGTTCTCACAAATTTTCGAGCTAAACGGCCACATTTCGGCCATATCTCGGCCATATTTCGGCCAGATTCGATGTTCATAGGGCCGGTCGACCGGTCTCCCGGGCGCGACGTCAACGCTGGAGACTTTGTATACTTCCACCCATGGAAATGGGAGATAGTCACAGCCGCCGAGGCGCGGGAGCGGCGTCAGGTCGAGCGGAGTATCCCCGAGGGCCATCCTCGCGGGTTCGTCTTCGTCGAAGACGAAGATGGCGAGAGACTTGATGAGGCAGGAAGCCCTATGGACCAGGGAGCGGACCAGCACATCGATGTGATCGACTTAACCGGAGATGGCGGCGGATCCGCTGATGCGGTAGTGCAGGATACGCCCAACGCAGTTGGCACGTGGCAGACCTCCACTTCTGCGGGCAGAGCCGGTTCGAGTACCGACCCCCAGGCGATTGTCATCCGCAATTTCCTTCGTGGCATGGGTGTGCCCGTGTCTGACACGGTGACTGACTTGGCGCAGTTGCAAGGCCTTGCGGCTCAGTGGTTCGCCCAAGATCGTGGGTCCGGTTCAGAACCGTCCGGCGTGTCATCGGAATCCGTAGAAACCACTATATCTTGGCCCTATCATTAAATGTTTCCAGTTGCTACCGGCTTTTAGCAAATTATGTTCATCCCTCCCCGTCCTCAGGGGGCGGCACCCCGCGAGGGGCGGCTGCTCCTTATCTAAGGGAGGTATTCTGCTTGAAGCGGCAAATTCCAGTTCTTCGACTTCCTCTTCTTAGGGTTCTTCTTCGTTTTCTTCTTCCGTTTCACTGTATAGTGGCTTGTCCGCCGAAGCGGCAAGTGTTCTGCGTGAGCGACGTAGCTATTGTGGGCGTTAACCCACTTGGTCTCTGTCGAGCGAGTCCGGTGTCGGCGTGCTGGTTCTCCGGTGGTATTGAAGAACCTTCGAGTGAGACAGGTGCTCGATAGGTTCGTGTGTGTCCTCCGAAGGGGGGTAGCCGTACCAACGGACTTGGTATACCAGCTCTTTAGTAGAGTCTCCGCCGTGCTTCACTATACCGTCCACTACGAACTCGCATTCGTAGACACTCCGCTCTGGCGGCTTGACCAGTGAGTCCTCATCCCTGGCGGTCAAACGGTCCTCAGTTGAAGGGCGGATTGCTCTTCCACTGTCGTGGCTTATGCGGGCGATAACACTCGATTTCCGTTTCAGCGGCAATGCATATTGTAGACTAGGTCTCGGTCGTGCTCCCCAGGGAGCTCCTTGGAGAGTTACACTCTCCGGTGAGAGTTCTGAAGCCACTTGCTTATGGAGCTGCTGCGGGGGCCCGTCTGGACGGACTGCGAGCTTCCGGTGTTCCGGCGAGATCGTCCCGATCGACGAGGAACAACCCTCCGTGCGTGGGGCTAGCGAGCGTTTTCCCGTGACGTGCGTTGACAACGGTTCGCCGCTTACGGCAGTCCGTGTGGCTCCAACCATCGTGGTGGCGTGGTGAGCCGTCGCAATTACGGAACTACCGTTTTCTGATGGCTCGCCACTTTTTGTGGCACCCTTCGTGGCACCTTCTGTGGCACGCGTATGCTCACGGCGTGCACTTTCATGTGCATTGTCATCCTTCAAGGGAGGCGGTTCACCCACAGTGCGTGGCGCGTGTCGCACTGTGCGCGCGTCCAACTTACTTGGCTCCTGTCCACCTAGAGTGGCGCCCACCTGTACTGATATGGCTGTGTGCTCTGCCGTTCCGTCGCAGTCATCAACTAAGTCGATTGACCTTCTCAAATTTGGGTCTGCCGTCACAGCACGGTCTCTTACAACCAATGTTTCTTCCGAGGGATCGGTCTTCTCCGCTGTCGGGGCAACATTCGTCTTGTCTCCCTTCCGCAGTGGCGGTGCGTCCCCGTGTGTGTCCCCGGACGTCGAGCTTTGAATACCGCCGCTGGTGTGCAGGCCTGCGCGTCCTTCGTCGGCGAAGGTACTGCGCCAGCGGTATCTTTCACGTCGTGGCCCGGTGTCTCCGGACGCGCATCCGGTTTGGGCGTCACATCTCTACGTAGGCAGTCCGCTTGCAACGGCGACGACGAAGACGATAACTCTGCATTCCCTGACATTGGGCTGTCATCGGGGCGCTTACCGTCACACGTCCATGTGCTTCACGTCCGCGACGGCAAGGTCTCACTCACACCGTCCCCGGCGGTGTCCCGCGCAGGTGCACTATCCGTTTGAAATGGCGTAGACTGCGGAGCGGCAGCGTAACTAGGATGAGCGTCTCCTTCCCCCTTCTCAGCGGGAATGGCGGGGCCCGGAGCGATAATCCCAGTAGTGGGCACGACGCGTGTGTGCACATACGCGTCTTGCTCAACTTTGGGGCTATGTTCCGATTCCGTAGGAAGGTCGGCCAAACGGCGCGTGGCGTGCGGTAGTATTGAAAGGCCGGGCGCGGTAGTATCCGACGTTGTCGGTCCCTGATGAGCTTTGTGTACGGGTGGTTCCGGCGATGGTGCCGGCGTAACGCGATCACGCGAGAAGCATTTGTGTTCACCCTTGATGTTAAGGACAACCGTAGTATCGGTGACAGAGATGACCTTGTAGGGACCGTCAGCGATCGGAGAAAGCTTGTGGCGTTTCCCTTTCTCCGGATTGTAGTATTCGTTGCGGAGAAAGACATAGCCACCTTCCCTGATATGTGGGGCCTTCCCTCGCACACGTGCGTCGAAATTCTGCTTGTAGGCGGCTTGCGCCTTACTGATTTGCTGCCCAAATAAGGGAATCATTTGTTTCAGCCATTGTTTCCAGGCGTCCCTGTGTAGACGGGGTGAAGGGAATTCATCCAGCGTAGGTTGGGGCTCGACAGCCACCGATGTTGGAACACGCGATATGACCAGTTCGAATGGTGAGATCTGGGTAGTGCGATGTACCTGCGTATTGTAGACATAAGTCACCGCATCGGTGTAGAGATCCCATTCCGACGGGTGGTCGGCGACGAAAGTTTGCAGCGCATTCGGCATAGTGCGATTGGAGCGCTCCATCTGGCCGTTATTGTGCGGATTTTAGGTGGTAGTAAACCACTTCTTGATGTCCAGTATTCGACACACGTCCTGCAAGAACTTCGTAGCAAATTGCGACCCATTATCCGATAGTAAATCAGTCGGCGGTTCGTAGAGAAACACCCAGTGGGTGGGTTACGAACGCTTGCACGACCGCACTGGTGGTGATCTTCGTCAGAGGGACCGTCCGCACGAGCTTAGAAAAGCGGTCGGTTACGACAAATAGAAACAGATTACCCCGGCGTGTCCGAATAAACTCGCCGAGTATGTCAATAGCCACGAACTCAAGTGGGGTCCTTGCGGGGAAGAGTACCAACTGTTTGGAGTACTTCCGATGTTTGACGCGGTTCTTTGCCCAACCAGAACATCGAAGAGCAGTGGCATACGCATCGAATGCCATAGCTGGCCAAAAAAAGTCCTTTCTGAGGGTCTAGTACAACTTCCTTCCACCAGGGTGGGCCGACAACTTCGCGTAGTGCGACAAATGCAAGACTCGACATTGAAGCGAGTGAGGTACCACAATCTGTGGCCGGTCAGTAAGCGTTCGAACCGAGAATCCTTGGACGTTCATGACAAAGGGCAGTTGAGCTCCACCGTTCAGACGGGCACGAACCCTAATTCAGAACGGGTCCGTATACTGTTCCCGGATCAATTCTTCCGGTGTTATCGGCACGAATGATCCCGGTACTGGCTCCGTATCTGAAACGGCTAAGACAGCGTCATAGACGTCCTAACCTTCCGAATCTTCGTCCTCGTCGTCCTCCATGAGGAAACAGGGTATTTCCAGATCAGCGACCGGGTCAGCTTCAGCCGCAGTCGGCAAGCGGGAAAGTGCATCAGCCTGAGTGTTCAGGATTCTCTTCTTTTACTGCATATCGAAGTCGAATTCCAATAATCTTAGTCTCCAACGCACCTAGCGGCCGGAAGGCTCTGCAATGGAGAGAAGCCATCGCAGAGCCGATTGGTCGGTATGGACGGTAAAATGTCCTCCCATGAGGTACGGTCGCAGCGTCTGGAGAGCCCAGACTACTGCCAAGCATTCTTTCTCGGGTACCGAGTAATTCCTTTCATGAACGTTAAGGCTTCGAGACCAAAAACCAATTGGAAGTCGTTCGCCACTCTCCGTGGTATGCAACAGAGCACAGCCGATCTGGAAATGCTGGCATCTGTATCGATGGCATACGGCAATCCAAGTTTGGGCAAGGAAAGAATTGGCGGCGACGTTACTGCATCAATGAGCGATGAGAATGCCGTTGCCTTACGGTCATCGAATGGTTCCAGTTTCACTGGCTGTCCCTTCCGCAAGAGTTCATTCAATGGAGCTGCTATATCCGATAAGTGCAGGATAAAACGACGGTAGACATTGCAAAGGCCGAGGAAGGATCGGAGTTCCATTTGCGCCCGTGGGTGTTTGGCCTCCTTGAGTGACCGCAAAGGTACAGCGTCAATCGATAGCCATCCCGGACGGATTATGTGGCCGAGATATTTCACGCTATCGGTAAAGAACTCGCACTTCTTCAAGTTCAGTGTGATGCCTGCCTCTCGTAGGACTCGCATCACTTCCCGAACGTGTGTCAAAGGCTCGTCCAGGTTACTGGAGAACACAATGATGTCATCCAGGTATACCAGACACGTCTTCTACTTAAAGTGGGCAAGCAAAATATCCACTGCTCTTTGGAAAGTAGCGGGGGCGTTCGTGAGCCCAAAGGGCATCCGGTTGAATCGGTATAGTCCTTGATGTCATACAAACGCCGTTTTATCACGGTTCTCTGCCCTTAATGGGACTTGCCAATATCCCCAGTTCGCGTTGAGGTTCGTGAACACCTTTGCGCTTCCTGGCCAATCGATACATTCGTCCATCTTCGGGATGGGATACAAGTCTTTTACGGTAGCCGCGTTAAGCTTGCGGTAATCGATACAAAAACGCCAAGACCCATCGGGTTTGGGAGCGAGTACCACGGGCGAGGCCCACGGCGACTGGGCCGATTCAATGACTCCGGCGCGTGGCATCTTCTAGACTTGAGTCTTTTCTTCCTCCCGAGCTGTCGGTCCTGTCCTGTAAGGGTGTTGTGAGATTAGCCGAGTGTTCGGCATGAAGTCTATCCGATGTTCGATGATCAAAATTTTCCCAAGGGAGCCGTCCCACATGAGGGTGAACTCTCGTAGCATATCCCGTAAATTTTCACGGTGAGACTCTGGGACATGGTTAAAGTCCAGAGACTCGAGCTCCTGTACGGGATCCTTCTTCTCAGATTCAGGTGATTCTGGCCCTCTGTCAGACTGTGTCGGTGTTGCTTCTTTCGACGAGTTCGGAACTTCTTTACCCGACGAGTTCGGCGCAGCGTCTCCCAACGAATTCTTCGGTACGGTTGCGTCAGCGTATTTTTCCTCTCCCTCCTCAGCTCCGAGGATTCCAAGAACCTCTGCGGTAGAGACCTGTGTGGGTACCATAGCCACCGGGTGTGGTAGCATGGAACCAATGACCTGGTTCTTTACCAACCTCTGTTGGGAGGAGCTGAAACTAGCAACCAATACCCTGAAGGGCTTTTCTGGCTCAACAAGTACAATCCCATTCGCGAGGACCAAGTTCTGCCTTTCGTAAAGAAAAGGCAATGGCTGAACGGTTTGTAAGCCGTGCTGCACGGACTTGACCGTGACCCATGTCTGGGATTCCGCGGGAATGCTAATAAACCGAGCAACTCGGAGCTTTGCCGACGAATGGTGCGATTCCACTGGCTGCTGGGCCACCTGCAATGGAACTTGCTTCTTGAAAGCCTTTCGTGAAGGTCGCCGAACAATTGGCACAGTTGTTCCGTCCTCCCGCTCGACGGTCCTTTTCCGTGGTCGAATTGCTTCGACAAAACGGTCGCAGAAATCATATCCTAGTATGACGGGCGCAGCTAAACGCTTGCAAACTAGAAAGTCCAGGCAGACAACGCAACGGCCAAGCCTGATAATCAGGTCAATTACTCCCAAGATTGAAAGGGGCCCATTGTTTGCATCCGCTATCTCGGTCGGGGGGGCCGGCCGAATCTAAGGCGATAACAGCGGCGGAATAAGCGATTGAACCAAAACGTTTTAACCAGCACCCGTGTCGAGAACGGATAACTGCCGAACCATATAATGGTCGGATATCACGAGGTCGGCGAAAACTTTGTACTTTCGTTTCGCCATGACCAGAACTCTATCCGGAGCGCGGACATTGCGTGACTGTACCCACGGGCGACGGAGAACACCAAGATGTTCCGAGCCCACGTCTGTCGTGGCCATCTTCCTCGTAAGGATCGTGACCGGGGAGCGAGGTTTTGCGAGCGTCGTCGCTATTTTGCGGAACCGTTGGGCTCGCAGATGCGGCTGCCGTTTCACCATGAGGCGGTGAAGGTTCCTGTCCTCCAGGCTGAGTATCCGCCTTCGCACGAAGGTACGATTTGCCGGGAACACGTTCCCGTTCGGCGGGCGTCAATGACTCATAATGGAGAACAATTTTTGCCATCTCCCTGAATGGTTACATACAGTTCGGGGCAATATGATCATGTTTGTAACAAATATGGCATATGAGCTGACGAAGAGAATCCGCATTGGGCGGCCTTCGCTCCTGTCACGGGGGGTAGGGATCCTTCCAATCGGGACGGGAGTTTCTGTATCGGCCAGATTTCGGCACTGGCAATGCCGGAACATGACTACTGGCGTACAGAGCAGCATCCGGATCTTCGGTAGTCGGTCCCATCGTAGATGGCAGGTCCAACGTTGCCAACGATTGGTCACTCTGCACTAAGTGCACGTTGTAGTATTGGGCATGGGCTGAACCTCTCGATTGAGGCTGTGATGAATCCCTCTCTTCCAAATGGCAGAGTCGGCGTGTGCGAGAATTAATACCGGCACGTGCTCGTGCCGCATCACCCTCAGCTTGGGCAAATTGAACCACCTCCAAGTAGGAGATCTTGAGTTTGTTCTCCTGATAGCGGGCAACCAAAGTCCTAATCGAGAAAACCAAGCCAACCACAAACATGGTACATCGCTCGGCCACGGAGTAGACATTTTCACAGCGGTGAAAGGCCTTATTCAGCCGTGTAGAATAAACGGTCTCCGTCTCTTCCGGTCCTTGCTTCGTGTCGCGCAATGCGAGTATGGCATGTTGAATTGCGTTTCCTGTAGCATAGGATCGCAGGAGGTACTGCACAGCCTCTGGTCAACAGGTCACTCCTCCTTCGGAGGCACGAGAAGATCCGCGGACCGAGTTGTACTCGTTCTCGGCCATACTTTTTAAAAAGTAAGGCAGTGCGATGTAGGCTTGCGCCTCAGACATCCGAAGTACATCGGCTTCCGCAACATATCGGGCAAGAAATTTCAACACCAGGATTGGATCCTGCCCAGAGAACTTATTGGGCTTCAGTGTGAGCTCCAGCCGCCTAATGTGGTCCCTTACTTTTCCAGTCCAGCGAGGGGTCCTTTCTCCACTGAAGTCTTCCAGCCGATAATCTCGGTACGACAACAACTTCCGATACAATAGATTCGTCGGCTTCAGCACCTGGAGTCCAAGGTGCTTTCGTCCTTTCGAACGGCTCCGGGCAACGTCTTGCGTGGCCTCGGTGGCCCGAGAGCGGGTAGCACGAGAGCGTGGGTGCTCGTCCTCACTTTCCGAAGAATCGGTTGACGAATTTCTGACTGAGGCATCAGACTCAGAGGATGAAGAAGAAGACGAATCAGGTTCCAATTTAACCTTTCTCTTCTTTCCCACATGGCGGTTTTTGGAGCGGTGCGACTTCCGAGAACCTTCGGAAACCGGCACGCCGGGCGCCACAGCATCGTGGATGATGGTGTGCTCGACCGTTTCCAGACGGGCCGCTAAGCGGTTTAAACGATCAGTTGCCTGCTCCTGCAGGACAGCCGATTCCTTTAGGTCTTCCATGATCTGGTTAAAACCAGATCCTAAGACACGGACGTCTTGCGAAAAAATCCCGAGCATCGGCTTCGTATAGCCGTTGCCGGAGTTTCGTAGTGTCGTGAATCAGAGCCGCATGAGAGTTCTGCATCACGCGCTCTTGTGCCTCTAATTCACGGATGGTATACTCGTCGGACCTCCACGACATGGCTTCAGCCGCTTGGGCGGAATTAGCCGGTCCTTGAGCTGGTGGGGCTCCATTGTTGGTACGGGGACCCCGAGAAGCCGGTGCTTGAGCGTTATCACGCGGAACATTCAGTACATCCGTTGGTAACGGCGGGAGGCTCTGAGCCAGTCCAGATGATTCCGGTGGTCCGGCAATTGGGCCAGGTGCCGACCCAGCTTTCGGGCGACCGTTGTTACGGCGAGGTATCGTAGTCTGCCGAAGCAATCGGGCGAATTGAACGAACGATTACCGCTTCCAGAAATGGTCCAAAGTGGATACTCCCAATGCAGAGGGATCCAGCACCAGTTTCCACTACAACCAATGTTGGAAAGAAAGCCGATTCTAAGTCGGGAGACCACTTGTGGGGCAAAGCCTTGAACGGAAAGAAAGAACAAAAACCGCGCCAGCGGCTACGCACACAAGGTGTTTAGCCTTCCTCCCTCTTGGGACAGAGCAGCGGCAGAACCTTTTGATGAGGCCGACACGTCCCGGGCGTAACTCCAGGTGGCCTCTTCCTGACTTACAGACGGAAGTTGGAGGTGGCAATCAGGGTGCCCAAAGGATGGATTCAACTGGGTGTGGCGTATCCGGTGGCAAAAGAAGCGAGATAGAAGGTAGCAAAACGAGCGCACTGCGGAGCACAAACTCGTGAGAGCGGGGAATAATCCCGAGACAAAAAGGGCAAACCTGTAATACAGGGCGAAGTATAACAAAGCCGTTAGACGGGAAAACAGAAAGAGTGTACGAAAGAATGAGAAATAGAAGGCCGTAGCGATGGATCGGTGCTTCTCGGTGACGGAGGTGGATAACTTGTCCGGATAAGCGGCGGTGTTCTCCGGGAATTGGGCAGAAGACCGTGCGCAAGCGGAACTCAAGCTAGGGCCTAGGCCTCCTTGAGGTTTACTTCCCGTACAGTGGCAGCAAGTGCCGCCACTTATATACGGTTGACAAAATCCACTAAAATATCTAAGTACCCGGCACGCCGGCCGACACTACCCACTTGTACCTCCGTGGCACTCTTGCAACGGCGCACCCGGTAACCGGGCGTGGGCACACACGTGTCACGCTAATCCTACCCTTCATAGGCGGATCCCTAATACGGGCCAAATAGGCAATTAGACTTCATAATCGTAGGAAGTTGAGCCGAAAATATCAACGGATATATGAGTAGCATCCCCCGCAGTCCCTGCCTAGGGCAATTGCTCTACAATAACCACTATTTGTGTGTCTCGTTCCGACCTATTGTCGTACACTAACCCCTGTACTGGGTTGTTCTACTTTCTCTCCCTTTTCCTCACTATGGTGGTTCCCTTTCTCCCCCTTCCTGAGCTTGCCTTTTTGCACTGTTCTCAATGGCCCGTTTCCCACACCTTGTCGTTGCCGTGCTACTCTCTTTTGAGGACTCATCTCGTGACCGTGTGAACACGTGTATCTCCACCGACTACTGCCTAATCTCAACACTCCGACGCTTGTCGTGACGGCTTGATCTCGGATTTACACCTGGCTTAGCTGTGTCATTCCAGGAGTTCTCCGTTCGCTGTGCCACCCTATAGAGGAAAAAATTTCGAACGTCTTAGTGAGCTTCCGATTTTCCCGGCAAAGGCGTCGTTCACAGCAATCCAGGTTCTTTGCTCTAGATATTGCGACAGACATGCAGCGGAGCTGAAAAAGCTAGTTTTGCGGTCTCTCTGCCACAAACACGTACCATTACTACACCCTTGGACATAAAAAACTGGTTTGTTAGCTATGTATAGTGATGGAGATATAAGAACGATAAATAGATTAGTGTGTACATTTTCGCTGCGTGGTGATATTGTGCTACTATTCTGAGTTTTGAGACTTTGAGCATGTGGAATATGTGTTTTTTAACGCACAAATGTAGAAAGTAGCATAAAATTGATGGTAAGGGTTCTTCAAAAGCACGAGAGAACCTTTTCGTAAGCAGACCATAATGCAAATGCGGTTTTTAATAAAATATAATGAAATAATCTACTCTAGGTTTGGTTTGGAAACCGCATAATTTATGGTTATAAGGCTCACAATGAGTTCTTAATTGAATGGAAGTGGTCTAATTTGTCTTTTGCAAGATAAATGGAGGATAGTTTACTGTGCCTGTTTTCGATTGGCCGGATTATACTATAATGTTTGTTTCACACTTCTTTTACGCCAATTAAAAGGTTGAAGTCAAAGAAATGGTTTTGGAGCATTATCAATTGAAGCACATGTGTTCCGTGTTTGGAGGCAAATGCTTCAAAACCGGTTGACGAAACAACGTGATATACATATTTTGTATGCTTTAGTAACGCCTACAATGTTGAGTACCCGTCAGCACGACCGGCGGAGAATCTAAGCACTGTGCAGCCTGTAGAGTTTTTGCCGCAGATCCTCCTACTTTATGAAACGAAATTCGGAGGATCTTCTCCTTCTTACACCGCCCTCTCCAGGACCTCCAATAGCACTTCCTCCATGCCAAGTCATCAGACCCTCCGTTTCCGGCCTCTTGATTGGTCAGCGCTCTCCCGCATCACCTTTCTGAGCTCTCCCAACGTGTCACAACCCAGTTCAAAAAAGCGGGCACTTAAGCCGAGTGCTCTTGCGCGGTTACCCATTCACGCTTGCTCCATTCCAAAAGGCTCTTGCGCGGTTGCCCATTCACGCTCCACCCTAGAAGCTCGTTTTTGGCCCTCTTTCCTGCTCATTCCTTCCGATCCCGACTCTCCGTGCCGCTTCTTCTTCCCTCTCGTCCCATCCGTGTTTGCTTTTTTTGCTTGCCGCTCTTTTATACCGCTCTTTTCTACCGCTCTTGCACACTGGTTTTGGATTCCGCTCTTTTATTCCGCTTTGGTATGCGGTTTCGTGGTTCTACAATCGCTAGCCTCTCAACTGCCTTTCGCGAATTTCAATTGTTAGGGCTCGCCTTTACTGCATTTTGTTTGCTAGCTGCTTCTGCTTGCTGCCTGCCTCTCGTGACTTCGCTTCTTGGGCCTCGCGTCTACTCGCCTCTGTTTTCTCCTTGCTACCGCTTGCTGTCGCTGTGGCTGCTCGGGTTCCCAGCATCGATGATAACCTTTCGCGATGCTGAGGACACATCCGTGCGCTATCCCCCCGAGAATCCTCTGGATGCCAACACTTTCAGCATTTTGGATCCTCGGCTCGAAGATTCGGGAGATGAAGTGGATGAAAATTTTAATCCTGTGAAGAGCACGGAAGAAATTTTATCGAAGATAAAGAATCTAGATCGTAAACTCACGAAGAAGGAAGAAACGGATATACGTCAGATTGTTAAGAAGATATCACGGTTCATGGGAAAGGTAAAGCAGCATACAATAATAAAGTTCAACCGTAAGGATAGCCACGGGTTTAAAGAATTGAAAGCATTGTGGTCCTACGTCATTCTGGATATAAAAAACGCATATGACAATAAAGGCAATGTTGGGCTTCATTTGATATCATCTTTTGGAGCAGAGTCGTGGTTCTCCAATGTTCTCTTAGGAAGCGGAGTCCTGGAACTGGAGCCTTCCCCTGGTGTCGTGTTCATTACGGTAGATACGGGTCGGGATATCAGAACCCTCGCAAATGTGAACGAACATCAGTCGCGAGAGGAACAAATTGAGATCCTCGACCGCTACAAACAGCGTTTCACTGAGAAAATTTATCCGTGCCCGAAGGATATACAGAATATCGTTGTACCTGTCAATGTTGGTGGAGAACATTGAGCAGCGTTTATGGCGGAGAAGATTGGGGAACATAAGTAGCGAATACCCTGTAGTGATATTTTAGGGATTTTATGCCCTGTTAAAAGCCGCAAGCTGATCATGGAACTTATTGAGCACTCGCAGCAATTGGAAATCGATTGAATAGTGGCGAAGGAGAACTACATGCTCGATAGTATAGACTTCACGCAACAGACAGATTTGCACAGCTATGGTGCTTATGTACTCTCCATGATGGCATGTTTCGCGCGTACGCATGGTGCGATTCCTAATGAGAAGTTTATCCGTGATCATGACCCGAACTTGTGCGAGTGATTTCGATGGCACTGTTCTAAAGTTCGGGTGCGGCTCATTATGTCTATAAGTCACACCATGCCCTTTATAAACGAGTTCGCCGTCGGGATGATCAATCTGCAACGCGGTGAAAGTATCTGCATCGCGCGCAACAGTAAACTTGTGAAAAGTAGAAGGGTTTGCCAGCGTGGAGAGAGCACAACGGACAGCGAGGCGGTACATGAGGCGGTACAGGGGACTTCGACGGTGGTGAGGACGAGTGTTGATACAGGGAGTTTTGATGAAGGTGTCGCTGGCATTCCTAGCTCAGTTTTAGGTCGTGAGAACGTTCGAGATGGGAGAGATGGGACCAAGGACAATGGCCATAGGACTCAGGATGATGCTGCAGCGAGTGATGACCGTGAGGTTGTGAATGATAATAGCAACATGAGTGTGCTCGATCTCTCTGCCTATGTGTACGTCCTCTGCGCCAAGGAGGGGTATGAATATGGGGTTCAATTCTGCAAATTAATGAGGAGATCACGGAAGTATGGTCTAAATGTCCAAATACGATGTCTAAAATACAAGCATAAACCACCTGGGTGTGCTTGCAAGGCAGCCTTCATGGAAAAGGCACTCACGAACGAGAAAGGTTGGATATTTTCTGGGACAGACGTTCATAACCATGAACGTCTGAGTAGTGAATATCGCGGTAATAAGGTGAAAAGAAGAGATGCCATAAAGGCTGCCATAGCAAAGAACACGCCCCCTTTCTACGGATTCCATTTATTACCTTCGGTCCTCCGAAGGAAAATAAGGAGATACGTTCTGAAAAGGAGAGAGGATCGAAAGGGAGGGTGGTTCCATCCAATGATGACGATTTTCTCCCATCAATTCCTGCACGTCCTCCCTGTGTCAATGACTGGGTGCAGAACAACCGGGAGCTCCAGAACGATGGGGAGTACATGAGGACTCCCAATCCTCGGGGTGACCGTAGGGAAACTGGAGAAATTGCTGGGGAAACTGGAGATGACGAAGTTATATTTGTGGATGTTGAGGACAACCGTAGAGGTTCTGGAAGCGTTTCGGCGAATGAAAGTTGAGGATCAGAAGCTACAATTGAGATACGACCTGATTCTCGCCGTTGGACATCCGATGACAGTTCAGTCATTGATATTACAGATGAAGTAAGGAAGAAAAATTGCCCAGAAGGGGAGGATGTAAGTCTTCAGCCTAGAACGCAGTACATTTATTGTCATATCTAACATTCTCCCGTACAAGTCTGGTAAATCTACTGCACGCGATCGTACCACAAGACATGGAACAGGATGTAGACGGGACGATGAGAACGAAGGAATGGAGAAACTTCTGACACCGTCCGATGATGATGATGATAGCAACAGTTCTATTTCAAATTGTGAGTATCCAGCGGAGGAATGGGTGCGCAGAGGGTTCGTAGCGTACATGGATCAGATCGAAGCCAGCATCCAGCACGAAGTTGTGCAGCACCTTCAGTATATAGCGGAGTATTTTGGCTTTAAACTCTTTATAAGAGACTCGAAGTATGGCCAGGATGAGGACGGCAGAAATGTATTGCTGCGAGGGTACCTGAAGTGCTCCCTCCAATATGAAAAAAGCCAAAGCGTCCATACAGTTTCAAAATCAGGAGAGTTCGTGTTTCAAAGACACGGACACACCAGTTCGCTTTCTCTCTCGAGTTCTCTAGAGCGCACCACAATCACTCCCCCACTCCATCTGCCCTGCTCTGTAAATTGTGTCCTACTGCACAAGTTGAAGCCCGCTATCTACGAAACCACCTCTACCTCCAGTACGACCTCGTGATAAAGTGAATCGAGGATAAATGCGACGTAAGAGTGGACCGGGAGCTTTTTCGACAGCGGCTGCAATACCTTTACGATTCGCGCTACCCGAAGGAGAAAGAGTGTTTAAGACTATACCAGAACCTCATCGAATTGCAGTCGCAGACCCCAAAACACAAAGTCTTTTTTCGGACGGACCTTCGCAATGGTCTCCATTTGTGGCATGATGTTTGAATGATTGGGGTAAAGACTAAGAACAGTATGGTATTATGCCAGGGATTCCAGTGGACTGCAAGACTATCTCCAACCGGTTTAATCTCCCGCACTTTAGAATCAACGGGAGAGACAATGCTGTTAATATGACAACTTATTTTGATGGGTTATCTC
Source organism: Gracilaria gracilis (assembly GCA_030374805.1). Lineage (NCBI taxonomy): Eukaryota > Rhodophyta > Florideophyceae > Gracilariales > Gracilariaceae > Gracilaria > Gracilaria gracilis. Next base: position 44,833 of record JARGSG010000124.1, on the reverse strand, counting down.
GGAAACGAAACGGAGGACAGCTTCACGTGGGTCCTCCTACACTTTGAGACGTCGGTGGGCATCTTTCCGTCTACTTTCAACGTAAATCTGTGTGCCGCACTAATGGCAGCCATAAAATCGGTGTTCCCCAGCTGTTCCGTGTTCCTGGATGACTGGCACTTGAATCAGAATCAAACGCAAAACACCCAGAGATGGTGCAAGTCGATTGGCAGATCCTCAGTGTGAGAATACATGAGGCTCCAGCTACATGCCCTGGGCAGAAGCGAAACCATCGAGATATTCTAGGAACGGAGGACCCAGGTCGAGAGCGACTTCTTTCCCACCTCGATCACACCAACGAAGTGGTACAGGTTCCTGTTTCATGGGAACACATTGAGGCTCATCCGCTGCTTTAAAGATGTACAAGTCTTTTACAGATTCCTTTTACAAGGCAGCGGGTACAGTGAATCCTCCCATTCGCCATACCGTCGCAATATACTCAGTAAAGACTTCACCTTTTCGGAGATTTTTCTGCTTATTGCCTCCTTTACGAAGCGATTGAAGACAAAACGAGGGAACAAAGCAGCACTCGGAGACACGGCTCTTCTGAACAGGCTTTTAACGTCCGAACACTCGCTGTATATGAACAGAGCCACTCGGTTAGTCCAAACGTTTACAACCTACAGCATCAAAAATTTTATTGAGCCAATCGTACGGTTTCACGGGTACTGTAGGGTTACAGACGCCTATGTGCTCCGTACACGTGACGCACTATTTAATTATGAGATTGATGTGGAAGATCTCCAGATATTATCCGAACAACCACTAGTGTTGTTCACGCGGTAATGTTTCACTGCCACACATCCATCTGGTGGCACGATTAATGCAAAACATAACCAAAGTACCACGTACAATGTTTACATGTACAAAAGAGAGGAATTAACTGACAAAATAGCTGGGAGGTGCAGCTGCCGGAGCGAAACGTCTTGAGGATTCCCCTGCTCTCACATGACCCGTATATACATCATATACGACAATGTGAGAGATCACTGGCCTCATTTCACGAACGCCCTTCTCACAAGATATCGAATAGAAGACTTGTAAGGAGGGCGCCGACTAATCAAGAGGTTAGAAACGGAGGGTCTGATAACGTGACATAGAGGAAGTGCTATTGGAGAGCTTGGAGAGGGCGGTGTAAGAAGGAGATGATCCTCTAAATTCTGTTTCACAGAGTAGGAGGATCTGGCGCAAAAAATCTACAGTCTGTATAGTGCATAAATTGTCCGCCGGCCGGTAAGCACGGTTTTTTTGCCAAATAATCCTAAATTATTTGCGTTCACTGGGTGTAGATACTTTCCTCCCTTTCAGGTAATAGTCGCGGCGTAAGTTACAATTTTTGAAAATGATTTGTCTTTGTTGTATTTATCTTCTTTTGCGCACAGTTGCGGGCTTTCCAAGTATTTTCTACACAATTGCAAATTTGCGTCCCTTTGTTTCAAAAATAAACAAACTACCCGAGTGTTGCTAAACAACATTGGAGACTTATGAAGTGAGGTATCTGAACGCATTTACCGTTTTGGAAAGTAACTTAAATCTCGTAAATAAAGCAGTTGTATGTCATCTTGCGGGTGTGGTTGTTGTCTTCTGCCGGAACACAAAAATCTGGATACAACTTAGCTATTTTTCTCGCCTTAGAGGGCCTCAATTGCATCCAGTTGCAAAAAGTGGTTTGGCAAATGGTGCATGCCATATCTTCATTATTGGGGTTAATCGCAGAAATGTAGGGTCCAAAGGGTTAAAAGTGTTTTAAATTTATATGTTTCTTTTCGCAGGGGTTATAGCAATTGTTAAAAGTGGTTTATAGAACAAAATCGAAGGGTATGCACTGCAAATAAGTTTATTTGTCATTTGTTTTAAATATACTAAATACTACGGTTTTTTGACGACTCTGTTTTCTGCACATAGGTTGTTTTTCTCTGTGGCGTGGCTTAGTGCTCGTTTTGTAGCCTTAGATAGAGACTTGGATTATCGTATGTTTGTGGTCTTTCCAAGTGCAGTACGTGGACGAGATAGCACAACTTGGTCACGTTCGGGCTTAAAAATGCAACGGCGTACAGTAAGTTAGATACTGTACGTGTCTTGGATACGCGTACAACAGCGACGGCGGCCACGGATAGTACATATCTGCGCGCGGTTACAGTGCGTTGTGGGTCGGGATCCGCAAGTGTTCACAAAATTGCGCTGTGGCGCCAACAATTCACACACGCTGAATCGCCACCCGCCGAAGGTTACCGTCACATGCCCAGCACGACGTCATGGTTTGCCACTTCGCGCTCCCCCTTTTTTTGTACTCTCGCTGCCCCACACTGCCCGTCTCTCCCGCCGCTTCCCTCGCCTCCGCCCTGCCCACCGCCCCGTTCCATGTGATTCAAATCTGCCCACCGCATCCCTCGTCGCCTTCATCCCCCATCCTTTACGCGCACACAATTGTGCCTTCACCGTACTGCTGATGGGACCCCAAACGTCTGCGCATGACTCCCCGTCCGACCGAATGTCAGTCACATCCGCGTCTGGCGATTCCCTCAAAGGCGCTCGACCCTTCTTTGCTCCTGCTTTAAGTCGGAAGCTATCATCGAAGAAGCGCTCCATCCCCCTTCGCCTATCGCGTCGTTTGTTACGACTTCCGACCAATGTCCTCTTCCTTCTTCACAGACTGTCTTCAAGTCGAAAGAGCTGTCTCAATTCCCCCCTCGCCGTTGTATCTCTCGGCATTTTCATATCCCTTTCGCTAACTGTTCTAACCTCACTGCTCATTGCGTTCCGTATCCCATCTGACTATCACTTGTCTGCCCCACAACTTTCCTCCAACGGTGTTTCCCGAATTGGTGCACCAGTTCCAGAGCACGCACAACACGGTTTTGTTACTAATGCTCTTGCCAATAACTTCGACATTCCACCAAGCCTCACTAAAAAGCTACAGCCAGCTCAGCGCTTCGAGCTTCTTACCAACCTCCAGAACGTCCACAGTTCGAAGAAGCGTGCCCCAAAACGTCTCTTTTTCCTCCATGTCGTTGGAACTGTTGCTGCCAACCGCCTCAATACGCTTGCTACAGCCATTTCATATGCAAAGAACACCAATCGTTTTCTCCTTGTACTGTGGGACATCAAGCGTGGGGGCGAGCAATTGGGCGCCGAACCGCTTGTTCCATTGTCCACGCTCGACCAACATAACACAATGCTTGTGTATGTCAGTTCGCTGCAGCTCACGCCCAACTCTTCAGACTGGAGCGAATTCCAGATCAACTACTATACAAACTTCGGGTCTGGAGGCTATCCCCTCGACAACGTCGCTGCACTTGCTAATCGCCATATTTTTTACCGCGCCCAGGAAGAGGTCGAAGGAAGGTACGCCGCCGCATCACAAGGAGTAGTGCTCATGGAAAAACTATTCCAACCGAGTCAACAGTTCCAATCTCTCTGGAACGACTTCTTTAAGGAATGGACTTTTCCGGGCTTGTCTACTGCAGATGTTCGCGACGTTCTCAATCGAGTCTATGGCGTTCCTCAAATTTTCATCGATAGCATGGCAGATGCCTCTCAAAGAAAGCTGTTACGCGAGTTGGACCGGTCCAAGTCTAAGCGCGCATTTTTCATACATGCTCAGTATGGGCTGGGTAATCGCCTGAGAGCGTTGGGATCCGCAATGGCCATCTCAAAAGAGACTGGCCGTGTCTTGGTTTTGATATGGGAACCTGACGTTCACCTCAACTGTCGCTTCTCAGATCTATTTGCGAATGATATGGTTATCCTGGAAAAGTTGAACATGAATTGGCCTCCAGGTGATGCCAATACGAAAGACCACGCCATGCGAACAGTAGACTTCTACAATTTTATGCGCTTTAATGGCAAGCATATTCACAATCCACTCACAGAACTGGTGAATCCAAGAATGGGACGTCATGTGTATGTGAAGACGGCTTATGTTGTGCGCTCCAGCTTCACTCCTCGAATCATATCTACAACCTCCAAGTATTGGAAGACGATGCGTGATACGCTTGTACCAAATGCAGAGATTATGTATCTCGTGAATGATCCATCCTTCATAAATATCAAGGGCATGGTTGGTGTGCATATCAGGTCACGAACTATCGAAAATGATATCAAAGGTGTTAGTGAGGAGTTCTATGGAAACGGTTCTAGAGTTACCGATCACTGGCGTCGAATAACAGGGTTGAAAACGTTTGAGAACAAGATCATGCGCTTAAGCCTGCGGTACAAGTTCTTCGTCGCGGCAGATAACAGGGATGCGATACGGGAGCTTGAACGCAAGTTTGGTACACATAGAATATTCAGCATTCCAAGGGACCAAGACTGTGTGACCAGGGATGTAGAGTGTGCCAAGCTCGCTTTGGCAGATATTCTTCTTCTTTCAAAGGTACCAACTCTCTTGGGAAGTCACTGGAGTTCTTTCACTGAAGGAGCAGTACGACTATCAGGAAAGATAAAGGTGCTGTTGGCAGGAGTTCATTTCGGAAGACCGAAATGAGAATAGGGATAGTTCTTCTGCGCTCATGAGAGACATTTCGTATGGATGTGCGAATGCGCTTTTGGACCCACGGGAATTTGTTGTCAGCTACCCTTGGTAAGTGTTGATGTTGGACTGATGCGATTTCCAATTGTAGCTGCCATGAAAGTTTTGTCAAGAAGATAGTATGGTCTATGACGTGAACATGACTTCTTCTTTGTGCTGCGAAGGGTTTCGGGGCGCTTAAGTGACCTATTTTGTACGGAAGGACAGAGCGTAGTATAATGTGTATGGATGAATCGTTTGTGCTCCAACGGAACTATGTCGTCTGAGTGTCGGCACGGAATTCAAGGGTGGATTTGTGACCATGAGGAGTGGTATGGAAACAGCTCAGCTTCTTCGTTATCAAACTATCAAGTTGTGATGGTAGAGTAGATGTAGAGAAGATAGGGAATCGAGAAGCTTTCCTCCTGCCGAACTGTTGGATTGTATGTAAATTATGAGTCAACTCACCCACGCAGGAAGCCTGCTGAAGGGAAGACAAGTGATGGAAAACCTCAATTTGGAAATGCGAGTGAAGTTCGTTGCGACATTTGCTCTTATTGTTCTTGGGAATGGTATTAGGAGATGTATTGGAGTTCTCGAACGGTTGAAGTACCTCTTCTTGGATCTACAACAATTTTGCCTGTTACGTAACGCGACTCGAAATCGTCTCACAGGAATCCATCACCAAAGCAAACGAAATACTGTAGACAACTGACATTGGGAGTTGTCCTTTTGCGGTAGATTCTTTTCTGCCTCAGCAAGTCAAATCGCCCCAATGGAATTCTAATCAACCAGGAGAGTATGCTCAGCGAGAGTCAGTTCAGATCCGCTTTGTAGGGAATGGGGAAAAGTCGGCTGTTTCTGATTTATACGTGTTTATAAAACTACGAGTCTTGAGCAACACACAGCGCGTCATTATTTGTTTTCTTGCTTCACGTGTGTATCTAGATAATGTAGATGCACTATCTAACTAGTCGCAGATGATGCTCGTGACAAGAATGTTGTCTATGGCCCTATCCATCCACGAAACGTTCGTTAATCCTTTAAAGCAAGTACACTAAGGTTGCCTTGGGCTATTCACCGGCATGTTCCCATTTACGGAGGTAACGTTACATGTCATTTCAAGGACGACTCCTCCCAATTAAACAACAAAGACCACACCCTTTGAGGGTTGCATCTTTGCGGCTAGACGCAATGGTAACGGGTTTCGAGAACTGTTCCATTCTAAATGGAACAAAACGGTCAGAGAGATTTAAGAGAGCATCCGGAGTTTAACGAACGCTACCAATGGTAGCAGTTGGAGTCGCAAGCGTTGGGTGGACTTGGCGCGGCGGGGGAGAGAAAGATCGATCAATGGTTGTACAAGTGGATATGTAGTACATATTGCATATGTACTACGGCAACGTTACCGTCGAAACAGGAGGTGAAATTCTGTAGCCCTTGTCTATCTACGTGTACAGTAATCTTTGGTCCAACGCAAGGTCAAGTCGATATCTGGTGCAATTTACAAACGTGACTAGAATTGGGCAGTTCAGAATCTGAACACATGAGCGGCTGGGCAGTCCCAAGTTACCGTTCTACCAGAGCTAGCCCTCTTTAAACAGCAACTTTAGAGCTGGGCAGACTGCTATCGCTGACAACAAGCGGAGGCAGTTTTGGCAACAAAGTTTGTCTACCTGATTGCCGAAAGATTATCCGTGAAGTCGAATCACACTGGTGCAGGCACAACACTGCGCAGGAACGGAGACAGCCATATCACAGATTACAGATTTGCTTCTGCAACCTTCCCGCAAGGCGGCCTTTTGTTCATTTCTTGGTTCGTTCTTTTCTCTTCCCTAGTAGAAGGGGGGTGGTCATATCAGAGGAGGCGGCGGGAACCCTTATCTTCGCGTAGTATCTGAGTGAACGAGATTCTGGGGCTCGTCAACTAACTGGTTTGTACGAAATCGTCCCAGCTGAGAATTTGAAAGAATCTTTTTGGTTCTGAAACGCACTCTGATGGCTGCGTACATTTCTACCTGGTCTGTATCCTTGTCGGGGGTGGGAACATGTGCACGCAGCAATGGAATCGATTTAAATCGCCGGTCGTTGAGAGTGACTCTGCGCCGTCCATTGTATCAGCCTTTTCGACAGAAACGCTTAAAAGTTGTTGCTGCAGCGCCACAGATAAGCTATGAGCAGAAAACGGAAGTTTTGCCGGCGTCGAATGCAAGTTCGCCCACGGTCCCGAGGTATCGAAACGTTTTGCGAGAAATTCTTGTGGGAGTGCGTGAGCTTGCAGAACCTTTGTATGGCGGAGACCGTAAAGTAACAGCGTGGCTATGGACAGTGGCCACCGTTTTTCTGGCGTTGGCGGCCACTCTGTACGCAGTCATGCTGAGCATGATTCAGAGATTCTTTTGGAACAGTTTGAATGCGAGGGATGCGTCTCAGTTTGGCAAACTACTCGTTCTCTACGGGATAGCGGTTGTTATTGGTCCTATTGTGATATCTGTGTTCAACTGGATCACGCAGCGGCTGGCACTTATGTGGAGAAGTCTCCTTACTGACCATCTTTTGCGGCAGTACTTTGCTGATCTCAACTACTACAAGCTGTCTCTCGGGGTTGGGGATATCGACAATCCTGACCAAAGGATATCTGAAGACGTGATGAAGTTCACCTCTCGCGCGGTACGCTTCATCACCGTTATTGGCGTCGGGGTGTTTGATCTGGTAGTGTTTTCCGTGCTACTATATAGGGTATACAAACCTCTATTGTTTCTTCTGATAGGATATTCTGCGATTGGAACACTGGCGATCGGGCGAGTGGGGCGGCACCTTTTGGTTTTGAACAGGGAGCAAGCAAGCAAGGAAGCGGACTTTCGTTTTGGGCTAGTGCGCGTTCGCGATTCGACGGAGAGCATCGCGTTCTACGGCGGTGAAGAACGCGAGCAAAGTGAGCTTTCAGGACGCTTTGGATCGGTGTTTCGGAACAAGATAAGCTTGCTCGGTTTGACACGCACTGTAGAATTGATGTCTTCGTCGTTTCGATATTGGGCTCAGGTGGCGCCGACTGCGTTGATTGCGCCGCGGTACTTTGCAGGCAAGGTGCCTCTTGGCGCTCTTAGTCAGGTATACTTTTCATTCAACCATGTGCTGTCGTCTTTGGGGCTGGTGGTATCGGAGTTCACGGCGCTGGCCGAGTTTGGGGCCGGAATCCGGCGACTGAAGGGTATCTCAGATGTGCTCAAGTCGGACAAGACGCCAGCGAGACGTATCAGCAGCTCCGAGGGCGACGCGGCAGAGCTGAGTTTGGAGGACGTAAGCGTGTTCACTCCGACGGCGCCGCACCAGAGTCTGGTGCACAATGTGGGGCTGGAGGTTGCAGAGGGCGAGCGGCTGTTGGTGGTGGGGCGGTCGGGGATTGGAAAGAGCTCGCTGATGCGAGCGATCTGCGGGCTGTGGGAGGAGGGGCACGGGAGCATCAGCAGGCCCGGAAGAGGCAGCACTCTTTTCCTGCCGCAACGAGCGTTTGTGATGCTGGGTTCGCTGCGAGAGAATGTGATATACCCGTCGCGACGCACGGACGTGAGCGACGAGGAGGTGGTTTCGGCGCTGGAACGAGTGAACCTCGGATACTTGGTGAGGAACGTGGGGCTGGACGCAGACGGCGAGTCGCTGAGTCGCAGCATGAGCGTGGGCGAGCAGCAACGGCTGGCGTTCTCGCGCGTGTTGATCTCGAAACCTCGGTTTGTGATGCTGGACGAGTCGACGTCGGCGCTGGACCTGGACAACGAGCGCGACATGTACGGGCTGATCACGGAGATGGGGGCAACGTGCGTGAGCGTGGGAAACCGGCCTTCGCTGGTGCAGTTTCACGACAAGGTGCTGCGGATAGAAGGGGATGGCAAGTGGAGCATGTTGACGGCAGCCGAGCACGCGGGCGGGCAACAACAGGAAGGCTCAACAGATGCAAACAAGAGAGTGCAAGTTTAAAGGCAGCGGATTGCGAGTTTTGTGATAGGTATACAATTGTATAAAGGCGCTACAGGCCCAGCAGTGCGAACTGCGGCACGTCGTCGTCGCGCTCGTCGGCCGACGTGATGCTGGACAGCTCGGACATGTCGGCGTCCGAAGGCGACGACGACGAGTATACAGAGGTGGGTGACGATGACGATGACGACGACGCGGTGCTGTACGACGCCAGCGAGCTGAACTGGTTGCCAAAACTGGCCGGACTGGCCGGACTGGCCGGCGCGGCGGCAGCGCGCGGCGCGCCACCACCACCACCACCACCAGCGACGGCGGCGGCAGCTGCAGCGGCAGAGGCGCGCGCCGGGTTGGCCGGGCACGAGCGCTCGTGCTTGCGCAGCGCCTTGAGGTTGGGCACGACGTGCGACGCGTCAAACTGGCAGCGCGGGCGCAGCGGGTCGAAGATATGCGCGTGGTGAGAACGCGGCAAGCGGCGCGGCTTTGCGCGCAGCGTAGGCGGCAGCGACTGCGCGTGCGGCACGGACGTGGCAGCTGCGACAGCGGCGCCCACGCCGGCACGGCCGCGCTTGACGACGATGGGGATGGGCGCGGCGCGCGCAGCGCCGCCGCCGGCGCTGCTACCGCCGTCCGCGCCCAGCGACTGGCCGGGCTGCCAGCCGCCTTTGCGCAGCAGGTCGAAGCCGGGGCCGGAGCGGATGCGGTGGTGGTCGAAGGCCAGCGTCGTCACTGACGACGGCCGCGGCGACCGCGACTGCGACTGCGACTGCGGCGGCGACGGCGACGGCAGCGCGCGCGCGCGCGAGCGGCGCTGCTTGCGGCGGTGGGAAGACGCGCCGCCCATGGCGCTGCAGCGGCGACAGCGCAGCGCCAATGCTCGCCTCCACCGCGCGCGCGCACCTTTTTGTACGGTATCTACCAAAGGTACCGTCGTACCGACGGTACACCAACGAGCACAAGGCGCGCGCGCGAGCGGACGCGCCCGTTGCGTGGCGCGCGCCGCTCCACGTGGTGCGGCCGCGCGCGCGCGCCATTGGCCGCGCCGCCGCTCGCGCGCTCGCGTGTTCGTTCGTTTGCTTCGCTGCTGCGGTGTGTCCCGCCGCGCCGCGCGCGTCCCGATTGCGCCAATGCGTGTGCCGCTCGTGGCCGCGTCCCGCTGCCGCTGCCGCTCCCGCCGCCGCCGCCCGCTGTCGCTCAGCGCGGCGCTGCTGTGGCTGCTGTCGGTGGTGGTGGTGGCGGTGCTGCTGCTGCTGCTGCTGCTGCTATGCGCGCGACGGCGGCGAGGCGGCGGGGCGACCGCGTCGCACCACGCCGTCGGCGACGACGCGCAGCTGCGCGCGCTGCTGCCGCGCGTGGCGCGCGCGTTCGATGACGGCGACGGCCGCAACGACGGCCGCGTCGTGCTGCTGGTGCTGGCCGACTGGCCGTACCGCCAGCTCGCGCTCAACTTTGTGTGCAACCTGCGCCGCCTCGCCATCCGCAACTACCTGGTCATTGCGCTGGACGCGCGCACATACCAGCTGCTCGTCGCGCACGGCGCCAACGTGTTCCTACACACGCGCCTCCGCTCGCCGCCATCGCCGCCGGCGTCGTGGTGGTGGTGGTCGGCGCGCGACGCGGCGGCGTTCGGCTCGGCGCGCTTCGCCAACGTGACGCGGCTCAAGTCGCGCGTGGTGCTGCGCGTGCTGCGGCAGCGCTACAGCGTGCTGCTGTGCGACGCGGACGTGGCGCTGCTGCGCGCGCCGCAGCGCGTGCTACTGGCGCTGTCGCGCCGCGCGCAGCTGGCCGTGCAGTCGGACGTGCCGGCGTGGCAGCCGCGCACGCCGCCCAACCACAACCTCAACTCCGGGCTGTACGTGGCGCGCGCCGCGCCGAGCACCGTCGCCGCCTTGGAGGCCGTGGTGCGCTGGGCGCACGCTGTGCGCCGCTCCGAGCAAAAGGCGTTCAACTACGTGCTGTGCGGCGCGTTCAAGCAGCGCCGCCTCGGCCCCGGCGCGCGCGTGGGCGCGCGTGGCTGCTTTTACGCCAAGGCGCGCACGCAGGTGGCGCTGCTGCCGACGCGGCTGTTCCCCAACGGCAGCAACCGCTCGTTCTGGCAGCACGCTTCGCCGTCGTTGTTGGCGCGCGTGTATCCGCGCGCGCTGGCGCTGCATGTCAATTACGTGTCGGGCGTTGAGGAGAAGGTGCGCCGCCTGCGTACCATCGGCGCGTGGTTTGTTGAGCAGCGCGCCGCCAACTCGTTCCGCTGTAACGTAAAGTGTATATAAACTGCTTTGTGTTTACAATGTAGACGCAGTGGCTAGTCGACGTAGAACAGACTGCTACGGTCACCGCCGCGGCGGAAGCGGCGCAACACCTCGTGCCCCAGGTCCGAGTACACGCTGAGCGGCTCTGCGTGCAGGTGCTCAAAGCGCATGACGCCCTTCTTGTCCGGCTGCAGCACGCGCTCAGCCAGCTCCACGCTCACTTGATCGACGGTGTAATTGGGGTCCGGGTTCACAATGGGCAGCCTTGCGCCCATAAGTTTGATGGCCAAGCGCATGGCGGCGGCGGGCAGCGGCAGGAAGCGGCCTTCGCGCTTGATGGACTCGCTGACAAACTGGTACAGCTCGCGCACGCTCATGACTTGCGGGCCGGCCAGCTCCAGCGTCTTGGCGGCGAATCCGTCCGGGTCGCGCGCGGCGGCGGCCACGACGGACGCCACGTCGTTGACCCACACGGGCTGCACGCGACTGTCGCCGTGCTCCGCCAGCGGGATGAGCGGCATCCTGACCAGGTTGGAGGCCATGCGCGTGAGCAAGCGGTCCTCCGCGCCGAACATATCGGTTGGACGCACGATGGTGGCGGACGGGTACGCGTCGCGTACCAGCGCCTCGCCTTGCTTCTTGGTGGACAGCCACTCGCTGTGGCACGGCTGCTGCGGCGGCGCGGTGGAGACGTGCACAAAGTGCGGCACGCGTTCCTCGCGCGCGATTTGGACGATCTTGTGCAGGCGCTCCACGTGCAGGTCGGCAAAGGAGTAGTTGGGGGTGGGGTAGTTCTTTCCGAGCAGGTTGATGACGACGTGCGCGCCGCGCACGGCGTGGCGCAGCGACTGCTCGTCGCGCAGCTCAAACGGCAGCGGCACCACCTGCCCCAGGTCGCCCATGACGCGCAGGTGGCGCGCGTGCAGCTCGTCGCCGCGGAAGGGCACGGTGAGCTGCGAGCCGATGCGCCCCAGCTGGTTGACCACGTAGCGCCCCAGGAAGCCGGTGGCGCCCAACACGGTGGCGGACACGCCGCTCACGGACGAGCGTCCGCCGCTGCCGCGCGCGGCGAGCGACGCGGCGGCGACCAGCCGCGGGGTGGCCATGTCGGGGGACGCGGGCGGTGGCGGGCGGCGGGCGGCGGGCGGCGGGCGGCGGGCGGCGGCGGCGATGCAGAGCGGCGCGGCAGCGATGGGTGTTCTCGTCAGCTCTTCTGTTCAGAACTTCTGATCGGTGCCGCGACCACACCACACACGTGGTCGACGTGTACACAATACACACGTTGTCCACACATACAGTTAGCAGACGCGTGCATGTGGCACACGCGACGCACGTGGTACACGCGGCGCACGTGGTACACGCGGCGCACGTGGTACACGCGGCGACGCGACGCGACGCGAGTGAGCTGGCGCGCGCCTCACACGCGCGTGTGCTCGCACAAATGACACATTGTGGCGCGCCAGCGGCGCGCCAGCGGCGCGCCGCGTGTCGCGACGTGCTCCTCCCTCCCCTCCCCTCCCCTCCGCTTTGTTTTTCAGCAAGACGACTGTCGGCCGCCGCCGCCACCGCCGCCGCCGCCGCCGTCATGTACGAGGGTGCGGCGTCATGTACGGCGTCATGCACGGCGCGTCCGGCGCGATGCGCGACCCGCTGCAGCTGCCGCGCATCCGCCGCCTGCGCCCGCGCGCGCCGCCGCCGCACAAGCGCCGCCGCGCCGCGCGCCCGCCGCCGCAGCTCGTCACGCTGCTGGCCGCCGCCGTCGTGCTGCTCGCCTTTGCCGCGCTTTCGCGCGCCGCCCTCTTCACTGCGCAGCTGTCGCTGCTGCGCGACCGCGCGCCCTCTCGCCGCGCGCGCCGCCGCGCGCTCCGCCGCCCGCCGCGCGCGCGCACGGCGCGTCGCACCACGGCGCTGCCGCGCGCAATGCCTTGCCAAGTGTTGTCGCTGCCGCGCGCGCTGCTGTTCCTGCCCCCGACTCTTCCTCCGCCTCCGCCTCCGACTCTGCCTCCGACTCCGCGAGCCGCAGCTCCGTCATTGCAGCTGACGGCTCCGTGTTCTATGTGGACCACAGCGCGCTTACCATCGAGCAGTCGCCGCACGTGCAGCCGCTGCCGGCCGCCAACATGACGCACGTCGTGGGTGACCGACACGCCGACCTGGCCTTCTTCATGCAGATCTCCGAGTCCAACCTCGCCTTTCTGCCGCGCTTGCTCACCATTCTGTGGCACCCGTCCAACCTGTACCTCATCCACTTTGACAAGAAGATTGCCCCCGAGCGCACCGCCCCGATCCGCAACTCCTTGCGCCGCAGCCCCAAGTTGGCCAACGTGCACGTCATGCCCTCCGAGCACATCACCTACATGGGCGTGTCCATGCTGCTCAACACGCTGTCCGCCATCGAGTACCTGCTGGAGCTGCCGCAACGCTGGCACTACTTTATCAACCTCTCCGGCTCGGACTACCCGCTGGTCAACATTGCAAACATGCGCCGCATCCTGGGACACCCGCACATTGTGCGCCGCAACATCACTTTTTTGCAGCTGGCGCCCAACTTTCAGTTTTGGAACCGCACCAAGCAGTCGCGCTTCGACTCCATCTTCTACGACACCTCGCTGGCCATGCGCGACGCCGCGCATCACCAGCTGCTCCAAACGCACAGCGCCCACCCCGTGCGCGATCAGCTCGGGCTGCACTTTCTGCAGAGCGAGGCGTGGGTCATTCTGCACCGCTCGTTTGCGCGCTTTTCCGTGCGCAGCCCGTTTGCCAGAAGGCTGCTCATCCTGCTGTCCATGATGAAGGACCCGGAGGAGCACTTCTTTGCCATGCTGGCGTGGAACCACCCGTACTTCAACTCCACGCTGGCGCACCACGCGCTGCGCGGCATTTATTGGAAGCTCAACGGCACCCGAAGCGGACAGCACCCGTACTACATTGATCAGCAGCTGCCCGACGGCTCGCTGCCGTTTTGGGACCCCGGCGTGCTCAAGTCCAGGTGCTTCTTTGCGCGCAAGTTTCGCCACCCGCACAGCGCGCTGTTGACCGCATCGACCGCTTCATGAGCGGCACGCACAAGCACGCCGATGTGAACGCGGTGCAGAACTCGCTCACGGCCGTTGATGAGTTTGTCACTTGTTTGTCCAATAGGGATCCGCTGTGGGATGAGATCCTGTGGCACCCACCTTGCAACTATACGGAATATCGCTCGTCGCCCAACTCGCGTTGAGCTGCGCTTACGGCTCGGTTGCGCCCTTTTTGATACTAATCGCAACCACCACCACCACAACCACAACATGATGATCAAAGCATTGTTGTGGTCTCAAGCTCACAATGATACCGTTGGTACACACGACACACTACAGCACATGACCCATAGCCTATACACGCGCTCACCTAGCCTTCGCAGTAGAATTGTACACTAGGCCCAAGCAAAGAAAAACATGAACTGCGAGTGCGCGGATGGCATGCCGTAGCCGGTCGTCGGCGAGCCTATGCGGGTGTCGTGTGTCATGTGTATGAGTGTATGGGAAGATGCGAGTCGACGACGATGACGTGTGTCCGTGAATGTGGGCTAAACGTGTAATGGTTAGGGGAGATACAAGCTCGAATGTTCACGCGCGCGCGCACACAGTACATGGCATACACGTACGCATACACACGGTACACACTGAAAGCTCACGATACACAGGTCGCACGCTCACGCACGCGTATGTACAGTACATGTTACAGCACCCGGTTGAGCAGGCGGCTCCTTTATCACATGCTTTAGGTACGTTGTTAAGAACTTCGCTGGCCACAATGCCAAATGTGATGGATACTACGACGTGGCTGTCTGTGTTTGAACTGTGTGTGACGTGATGTGTGTGTGTTTGTGTATGTCAAGTGCGTGCGTCAATGAGTGTGCACTGACCATTGATCGTGTGTGTGTGTGGTTGCATGTGATACTGTGTGTGTGACGTGTAATTATCCTTACGACAAACAGTAACAGCACGAGTTGTTGTATCTATTATGCAACAAAAACGAAACCGCCCCATACATAAATCATTTACTCACGGACATGCTCTCGTTGAGCACCGTACTTGTAGCGCCACCTAAAAGCGCTTTGTTGTTGTTCGGCTGAGCATCCGACACCGCGGCAGTGGTGGCGGCGCTAGTCGATGTGCACGCCTGCATCCTGCGCCTATCGTACAATGGATTGCCATCGCGTCGTCTCTTGCCCGGCGGCAGCGGTCTTCGACACGACACACAATCCGACCGCCTGATGTGGTTCTCTGTGTGGCAGTGCTTGCACTCTCGAAACACGCGAGCGCGCCCCTTCTTGGGGTTGCGCAGGTGCACGGGGATGGTGGGCCCGTTGGCGCCTTTTCTGCGACTCCTGGGGCGCGAGCTTCGAGATCGCTTCTGCGGCCACGCGGGCGTTGTTGACGTCGGCGTGTGTTTGTCTCTCGGCGCCGTTTGATGCGGCGCCAAGTTGTTGCTGTTGTTGTTGTTGTTGTTGTTGTTGTTGCTGCTGCTGTTGTTGGTGTTGCACGCAGCAGCAGCAGCAGCTGCCAAGGTGGAGGCGTTGAGCGGTTTGGACGGCGACGATGAGATGAGAGGCGGCGAGAGGCGCTTGATGTGCGCATTGAATGGGAGCTGATGTTGGACGTTGCGACTGAATGGGCTTTCTACGGATGGGGCAACTGGCACCAAGGGAGACTTGATGTTCGGAATGGTGGAGGTGCTGACGGGCGACGTGAGCGGCGCGTTGAGCAGCGGCTTGACGTGCTGTAGCTGCGGCAGGTTGGGGCGCTGCTTCTTGAGCGCGTGCGCCGTGGGCACGGCGGAGGTGGCGTTCACAAAGGCGCGCACAACGTTGGGGTTGAAGGAGGGCGCCAAGGCGGCTATTCCGGGCGTGAGGGCGTTGGCGAACTCGGCGTTGGTGGTGGTGAGGTGCAGCGGCATGATGGAGTGGTGGTGCGGCTGATGTGTGGACAGCGCGTTGGAAGCGAGCGCTGACGACGTGGCACCGTCCCATGCATAGGTTGGTGAGTTGAGCGCTTCGCTGCATTGGGCGTTTACAATGTTGTGGTTGTTGTTGTTGTTGTTGTTGTTGCTGGGGAGATGATGGTGATGCGCGTGCGCATGGTGGGGCGCAGCGCGGTGCAGGTGCTGCGAAAAGTGGAGCGGCGGCGGTGGCGTGGACGCCGACGACGCCATGCACAAGGCGGGGTGCGCGAGCGCGGCGCGAGGCGGCGGCGGTGGCGGCGGCGCAGCGGCGGCAGCAGCGGCAGCGGCAGCAGCGGCAGCAGCGTGCGCGCGCGCGGCGCGATCGGAGTGCGGCGACGACGAAGACATGAGCGGCGGCGGCGGCGGCGGCGGCAGCAAAGGCGGCGGCGGCAAAGGCGGCGGCGGCAGCAAAGGCGGCGGCAGCAAAGGCGGCGGCGGCGGCGGCAGCGGCGGCGGCAGCGAAGGCGGCGGAGGCGATGACGGTGGCGGTGGCGGTGGCGATGGCGATGGCAATGACGATGACGCGTGCAGCACCAAGTGGCGCAAGCGGCGATCCATGGGCGCGCGCGCGGCGCGGCGCAGCGACGCACGCGTGCACCACCGGCGCGCAGCGGCGGCGCTCACCCACCCGCGTGCGGCGGCGCCGTTTTTGTGCGCGCGGCGCGTGGCGCGTGGCGCGTGGTGGCGCGCGCGTGCGCGCGTGCGTCACGCGTGTGGCGGCGCCAGTTGTCTGCCGCACGCTTGCGCGCGCTGTTTGCCGCGCGTGCGCGCGCCACTGCGCGCCGGCGTGTTCTTTTCCCGCCACGCTGTTCCGCGCCACCGCCCATTGGCTGCGCCGTGCGGCTCTCGTTTGCGCGCTCAAACAATGCCCCAATCTGCCGCTTGCTCCTGCACGCGCCCCCTCCCCTCTCCCCTGTCTCCCCTGTCATCTCGCGCAACTGCACCTCCACGCTAAACTCTAAAACTTTTACAACACTTTTCAAAAGCCAACAAACTGTCCACCCCACAAAACAGCTACGCCACGTGTGCAACCAACACCTTTCAGTTGTGCATCAAACAATCCTCTCAGTTAAAATGAATGGCACAATATTTCACTGCCATTCGGACGAAATGCCATTCAACCATCCCCTTACAGTACATTTGGATGCATTCTTCTGTTTGACTGCTGTAAGAATTCAAATGGTGGCAATTAACCCACATTCAAAGTATTGACTGCATTCGTGGGGAAGCAGATTCCATCGCGTGATGGTGAGTAGCGCGCCGTTGGAAGCTCCAAACCGAGTGGGAAGGAGTGGACGGGAGACAGGACCAGCAAACAAAGAAAAGTTCTATCGCTCTCCGCTGGCACCCCCGGATACCCTCGCAGCTTGATCTGGGTCTCAAGCATTCATTTTTCCTCTCTAAGGCGCGCCTTTGGCCCGGAAAGGCGCGCGAGCTCATACTAATAAAAACGCCTCAAATGAATTGCTTGCGCAGACACGCGGTGACAACTAATGTAAAAAGACCAGTCCAAAGTGGCTTTGCCTCACGTATCACAGCTGTCCACACCCTCTAGTTTTTGAGTCACACTTTAGCAAGCCGGAAAAAATTTAATCTAAACACTTGTTGGCTTGAAAGCCAAAAAAAGGTTGCACTACATATTTGAACGGGCTCAGGTTGTTTGAAGTTCCTTTTTGTCGTTCATGCTGTGCAATCCACGGGTTTTTAGGAGGGCTCTTTGATCCACAGATTTTCTGTGGCTCTTTTTAAAGAACACTTAAAAATAGCTGTTCGATCAAACGCTTGCCAAGTATGTCGACTGTTTGCGACTTCAAGAACTCTTACTAGAAGTGAAGTAGTAAGACACTATCACTTAAAAGGCTGTTTACTCATTTTTGCAAACTTATGGGGCGGAAAGCGCACTTGGTTCGGATAAATGGCAAACGATCACGCGCTAGGGCTAGCGTTTGCCTCAGGTACAACATGGAAAAGCAAAATATGCAGGGATCGTCGCGATCAGCGGTTTTCAGAGAACGCAGGTACTCCGCAATCGTAGATAATAAATTGCTCAATTTAAACAATAAAAAGATGTACTTCCGGGTTTTTCATTCTTCGTGTCGTCTCATACTCCCGCTCAGTGCATTGAGTCCTATCAGAAGTAGAGCATGCAAAATCTTTCTTTGGTAGAGCGTGTTGATGAAAACAGCCACAAGCACTACCTTCTCGAACACAGTGACTGTGATTACCGTTACTTTGAAGCCGTAGAGTTAGACCGCGCAGCGAGAGTGCGAGTTCGCAAGTGGGGTCAAGCGCGGCCAAAGGTTCCATTAGACTATGCTACCGCTCAAAGGTATAGCTTGTACAAATGCGAAGATGGCTCAACGGAAGATTCCTGTATTGATACCGTGCTGTATTTAGCTAAAGACGGTATGCTTCCAGCCGAAGTTGGTGTTCGACTCTTGGAAGGCGGGCGCTAGTATGGCGACAACAATAATGAGCCCTACTGGGGGTGGTGTCGTATAGAGTTAGACTCGCTCGGGGGTCCTTTGTTGACTAATGCGCTTACTCATCTAGGAATATGGAAGGGCGGTGTTCCGTATCGTAAAAAGTACGATGCTCGGACTGGTGCGATGAAGGTGGTCGCAATTGATGATCATGCGGTTCTGGATGCGTTGGATGCGCATGGTTTGAAGCACCCTGGCGTTCCAGGGCGAGTTTCCAGCCCAGGAGATCGAGAACTGACGGAAACGACTCGACGGTTTGAGCTTCGAGGTTCTTCAAGGCAAATGGCATGGCTCGAGTTGTTGGTGCACAGTACGCGCCTGAGAATTTATTTCGCGACTTCGTTCGGAGTATGTTGTCTTTCTCGGACGCGGCAGCTTGGGTTGCCCAATGTGCCGACAGGGTCGAACTCCAGCGCGTGCGTTTCGGCCATAAGAAGTATAGCGGGTACTTGAGGTTCCTGTTGATGCAGGACGTTGGTGTGTACCTGGTACGCATGCGTGCAAAAAACTTTGATCACCTTATCTGCGTGGATTGAAAGAATGGCGAGATCCTAGACGCTGTCGAACGTTATCCGCTGAAGCTTAGTGAATACTTTGTGAGGTGCTGCGTTGATGATCCCGCTCTGTTCGAGCGTATTCTTGAGATTCGACTTGTACACATTGTACCGCGTCGCGAAGGAGGTAGCAAGAACCGTAGTGGAGCTGCAAAGCACGCGGCCAAGCGTGCAAAGCACAAGGGTAAGCCAGGCAAGGGCCACTAGAATTGCGCATTAGAGTATTTAAAGTCACGTTGCTTGGTAGATAAATGTTTAAGCTTAGGGTATAGAGCCTAAGATCTCCTTAGGTACTATGCCGTTGACTATCACCTAATTTAGCTTCTTAAAAGCATGGGGGTTAATCTTTGTAAGTGCATCTGCAGGGTTCACAGGTCCGGAGATCCAGCTTAAAGAGCTCATCTCCTGGGCCTCGAAGGAGTTTCGAAGGCGCGCAACTATGGGGCGGAGACGAAAGTCCTTTTGCTCATGGAGTGTATATATTGTGCTATATAGCTATATAGTCCAAATGAATATACAAACATTTGCAAGTTTGGCCTTGGCTTCTGGCCTGATGGATGTACCATGAAGGGCACTGTTTCAGCCAGGTAGATTGCTCGATCCGCTCTGTGGGCGGCGGCTAGTATTTCCGCACCCGCGGAGGGAAATGAGACTCTGTGTTGTCTGGAGCTGTGCCAGTCCAATACATGGAACACCTGGAGCTTCTTGGACTGGAAGGATAACCCACACAGGAACCCTGTTTCGCCATAAGAGGTGTTGCCTGAAGTGGCGTCACTGAAGCCTATCACGTCAGCTTCAAAGCTCGTAGGAGACATAGGTTCAGCTGGTGACTTGTACAGCAGCGTGGGCGAAAACGATTTCAAGTGAACCAGGGCTTGGTTGAGTTGCCTTATATGGCTTATTTTTATCTGAGAGACGTTCTGCTGCAGCTTACTTGCAACTAAGGAGGCCTGTGGAAGATTGCCGTGGCCAAGAAAGTTCAGTTTCCCGGTCAGTGCCTGGAAGCGTCGTAGTTCTTCCGGTTTGCATGCGCTGTCGTTGTCTTTCTTGCGGTGATGGGAGAGTTCGATTGGCTTGATTGGTCGAGAGGAATTCCTCCATACTCAAGGAGACGCTGAAGTCTGCGTGTGGTTTGATGAAGAGGCAGTTGAAGGCAATATCTTGTCCTCTGTTAAAACGCTCTACATTGAACTTGGCGGATATGTTCTCTCGGAAACGTGGCATATGTTCAGCTTTTCCGGAGAAGATCATGTCGTCGACTACCTTGGCTAGGGCCATTACTAGTTCACCGCCTTTCCACATCAGAAACAGTTGCGGAATCCCAGGGACATGGACGAAGCCTATATCCAGAAGCCACTGCTCGACACAGAGTTGCCATAGCCTTCCGGACTCCACTAGTCCGTAGGCGGGGGCTAGTAGCTTCCGCACGTCATCTGTATATGTGCTCCAGCCTCGTGGTGGACGCATGTATATGTCCCGCTTCAGCTCCCCTGCGAGAAGTTAGGCCAATTTCAAGTCAAGTGATTCTATTGGGAAGTGAAAGAGGGATGAGAGTGAGAGGAGCGTACTTATAGTTGAGAACCGAGCTATGGAAGAGTCGGAGCGAAGAGTGTCTTTCTCACGATCTCTGCTTCCGTGAGGTAAGAGGCGGCACTTCAACTTCATTATGTTCTTTTCTCCATCGTGTTTAACATTGAAGAAGTGGTGGGAGGATATGAGGTTTGCATCCCT
Source organism: Gracilaria gracilis (assembly GCA_030374805.1). Lineage (NCBI taxonomy): Eukaryota > Rhodophyta > Florideophyceae > Gracilariales > Gracilariaceae > Gracilaria > Gracilaria gracilis. The sequence continues at coordinate 24,318 of JARGSG010000124.1, read as the reverse complement.
CGGGATGGACCGAATGGACACTGCACGATATGATCCCTTTTGCTTGTAGTTCTCTTTCTTCTTGTTAATGGATTGTTCAAGTAACCACCTGGGTGCTCCTTGAAGCTTGTGCTCTGTGAGCGGATCATTACCGAATTTGGCATAGAGGTCCTTCAAGATGGCTTGCTTTGCGGACTTTAGCGACGCGTTCGGAGGTAGAGTGCCAGGGGATGGAACCGGTTGGCCAATGTCCTTCGACCGGATGTCGAAAGGGCGGGTAGCGGATGTTCCGGCAAGAAAGGCGGAGCTAAGAGAATGGTCATCCCATTCTGCGAATGCGGTATTCAGCTGTAGGTCATCCTCCATTATTGGCGCCTCTTCCGTTATTTAGACGAGTGGTTTTGTTTTGTATATCCGGCTGTCCTTGCTGTGGGACCACTTCAGGGTCGGGCGAAGGTTGAGGAAATTCTGTGTACCCGAGTTCTATGTGCTCGAGTTCTTCGAGCAACTTAGACTTGGGGCGTAGACGGAGGTCTTCGTACGCAACAGTGTACGAGAAGCGGTGGAGGTCTTCGGTCGCCGAAACAATTACGAAGTGTTCATAAACCTCTTTGACAAACCCTGGATACCATTTTTCCCTCCTTGCGCTTTTCACAAAGTAATAGAAAGGCGTCTTGGGAACAGGTAGTGTTTTGTCTAGGTGCTTTACGTCTTTCGTGCGTAGGAACGTATGCAGGGCCTGACGAGCTGTCTTTTCGTCGTAGGCATCGGCGAGGTCCTTCATGAGCCAAGCTTTTGGCAGGCCCTGGCGTGCCGGCCTATACCCTCGAGCCAGCTCGAAACTGGATATGAACCTTGAATCTAGCAAGATGTTCTTGAGGAATGTGGCTCTAGAGACCAATTCTTGGTCAGAGGGGCACTGTTGCCATCTAGGAGCCGTGAATTGTCTGTCTTTAACGAGGCGTTGGATCAGGAATCTGATGGCCTCGTTAGAAGATTCGACGATTTTTAGCTTGCTGTGCCGACGGGCTGGCCTAGGACAATATGTAATGCCATGCGAGGCACACATTGCCCTGAACTCTTCGCAGTCGAATTCTGGGTCGTCCGAGAGTTCTGTGGGGGCGCCATGAGTTGAGATCCAATGGATCTCAAAGCTTTCCGCAGTATTTTTCATGTTTCTCGAGAGGCATCGCCATGCGACCGAGAACCCTGGGGCTGCGTCCTTCATGTGGGGGATTGGGAGGTTGCCGAGTTCGGCTACAAACATAAAGTCCACTTGGTGCTTCAAGATACGGGAGAAGAAGACCTTCCTGGACGCTAATGGGGGCCCATTGCTCGCACATGTCGTACATGAATCAAATGCGGATTATAGCAAGGCTTCGAGCGTCCTCGTGAGGACTCTGACGCGTTGGCAAATCCTCTTCATGTTCTTCGGACGTAGGTGAATGTAGAGATGAAAGCGTCTAGCGAATCGCTCTTCATTCTCTATCGTCGTTCCCTTTAGGGCAAGGTTCTTCGCGAAGAAGAATTTGACAGAAGAGGTGGACGAGGGCACAAGGAGGAGTCTGGTTCGCTTCGTGAGTTCGAAACCAGTGTGATAGGTTCCGAGCAGGACAGAAGCGGAATTGAAGACAAATCCCTGAGGGATTAGGACTTTGTTATCCTAGTTTAGGAGGTCAGAACGTGAAAGTACGTCGTTGCCCAACAGAATTGGCCCCTTGTCATGCACTACGTAGAATGGTAGCGGGGAAGGAGTTCCATTTTCGTCATTACCTTTAAGTTTCCACAATGCGAAAATTGGCATGGCATCAACGCACTCTTCACCGAAGCCGTGAAGAAAAGGTTCGCAGTCCAACTCATCGAGAGCCAATTCTACTCCCAACGACACGCAGAGCTGTGCAATGGCGCACAGAGATCCGACGCTCTTGGGACAGCCAGGGTCGATGATTGGATTCGGATCTGCGAACGCAGGAAAGAGGTCCGAACCCTATGAACATCGAATCTGACCATAATATGGCCGAGATATGCCCGAAATGTGGCCGTTTAAGTCGAAATTTTGGGAGAACGTGTAACTAGTGAAAATAAGAATTTCTGTTAGCTTACACGTGTAACATTCGGCCATATTTCGGCCACATCTCGGTCATATTTCGGCCATATGAAGAAAAATGAAACTTGTTTGTCTTCGCTGGTTAAACGTTCTCACAAATTTTCGAGCTAAACGGCCACATTTCGGCCATATCTCGGCCATATTTCGGCCAGGTTCGATATTCTTAGGGCGAATATGCTATTTTCCCCTGCAGTCAGAGATGACTGCTTTGGGAGGGGTCGGAGCCTTTGTGAAAACCCTTATCGGATCTAACGGGGGCGTTCGTTTTGGGTTTTCCTTCCTTGACAGCGCGAATGCGTTTCGTTTCGTGGGAGGGGCTTTGGCACTCATAACTTCCGCGGAGGTGGGTTTTGGAACCGCAGTCGAAACAGTATCCAGACTCTCGTTTGCCCTTGCGCTTGTTTTGCGGGCGAGGTCTAGAACTGGTACCACGCTGCTGGTTCCTGGTCTGCTGAGAAGTATCGGTACTCGGCCTCGTATTGCCCTGCTTTTGGAATGCCGCAAGAGCTTGTTGAACGCGCTGCCCAACCATGTTCTCGATCTCAGCCTTGTTGTACGCTTTTTCAGACGCCTTGGGAGTGAAAGTCAGATTTCGAATAACCTTAACTGCGTCGTCGAGGTGTAACTTGCAACGAGGGCCGGTGGAGAACATGTCATGAATTTGATTCTCTTCGAGGAAGCAATCATTCAGGTACTCTTTGACTTCCCTGTACCCTTCGAAAAGTCCCTGTGCTCCGCTGACTAAGTCAGTAACCTTGCGACGAATGGTATCAGCATTTTCGGAGGGCTGCGGCAGGGCTTCGTCAGAGTTGAAGATGTCCGAGAACTTTTCGAAAAAGTCGAGGACAGAGGCATGAGAGCTCTTCGAGATTGAGACTTCCGGTTCAGGTTGGTCTCTCTGGCGGGCTTCGGCCAGCGCAACCAGTTGAAGCTTGGCGTTGGTAAGCGTCTCCTCGCTGAGCATAGCATTGTTGAGAAGCGTTATTTCTGAGACCTCACTAATCTGCGAAGAAGTTGATAATCTCACGTGCATAAGGTGGCCGGCGGCCAAACCTCGGAAGCGGGAGAGGAATGCATTGAGGTCCTCACTTCTACGACGTCGGCATTGCGTCACATCCGTGAAGGAAGATATTAAGCGGGTGACGATGGCAGTTGGAGGATCAACGGCGATGAGCTTGACAATATCCTTGACAGCTTGGATTTTTTTTTCCTGCTTCAAGTCAAGTTGTTGTTTAGCAACCGCTTCGTCAACGATAGACTTTTGCTCGCGAGGGAGACCACGATCGTAAAAGGGACGAGCGAGTGTGGCGTAAACGGTTTTGTACAGCCTATCGGTGCCCTTTTCGGCGGCGGCTGGGATCGTCTCAACCCATCGTGAAATCAAGTACTCCTGCAGATTTCCTTCCGGTTTGAACATTGGCGGGTTTGTAGGAGCAAGCGGTTTAGAACGTAAACCTGGGCCCATAACTGGGGAAGCAGATTCCATCGCGTGGTGGTGAGTAGTGCGCCGATGGAAGCTCCGGACCGAGTGGGAAGGAGTGGACGGGAGACAGGACCAGCAAACGAAGGAGAGTTCTATCGCTCTCCGCTAGCTCCCCCCGAGACCCTCGCAGCTTGTCCTGGGTCTAGGGCATTTATTGTTCTTCCCTTAAGCGCGCCTCTGGCGCGGAGGCGCGCCCGAGCTCATACTGATAGGGCGCCTCAAGGGGGCCCGCTTGCGCAGACAAGTAGTGACAGCTAGTGTAGGAGGCCCGTCCGAAACGGCTGGGCCTCACGTAGCACAGGTGTCCACAATTCGAAGTGCAGTACGGAGCAGCATTCAAATTGGTTTACCATTCAAACATTACTCAAGTTGAATGACATTTGAATGGAGTTTAAATGAAAAGTGATTCAATTCTGCCAAATCTAATTATCTTTTACCAATTCAAAAAGACTACTTTGTTAACCGTCTTTTTTTATAGCTAAAATTAAAAATACCAAAATATACAACGACTTTTTGCCTTTTTATTCTTTACCATCTATTGTGAACTGGATACCATACAATTTCCAATCACGAGACATAAAATTTTAGTTTCTCTACTGTAGAGCATCCCAACATACTCTATGTTCACACAGAACGACATTAAAACCGTAAACGTCTTCATTGTTTTACTTTTTAGCCATACACTGTTCTTGTTCCATTTCCACGCACTCGTTTCAAAACATCTGCCATATATGATACCAAGCTGTTCTAAAATTAGTGACAAAAAGAAATTGCAAACTATGGTTTTGATTGAAAGGACTTTGTAATAAAAAACTAAAACTTTTCCAAATCGGTAAAAGTAACGGCAATATAACGCATCACTTTAGAAAACGACATATCATTGCCTCAAAACAAACAAAAAAATGATATTCTCTTATTCAAACTTCAAAAGTAAAATTTCAAAGCAAAAGCAAACTTTCCTTCAAACCACCCCAGAAAGATACCGTGAACTAAACATGGCAGGCTAGATAGTAAGAAAATTTTTACCGTTCCTATTTGTTCAATGCCCTAAATTGCAGACTTTTTTGACCATGCTTGACCAACAAAATGAGCTTAAAGTTATCATTACAGCCAAAAACATGAAAAGGCTTTTATTGAAAAAATATTTGGAAAAACTAATCAAGTTACTACGGAGATTTTTCATCTAGGCAGTACACGAGCTTTGCCGTTTTTACCTCTCATTGTCGATTTATGGACGTCGAAAAGTTCCAATGAAAAGTTTTTTGGAGTGCGTGTGTTTTATATTGCTGATGACTGGAATCTAAAATTCTATCTGTTAGCTGTACGGTATTTTCGCCTATATTCATCTCTACTTGGAAGCATTCGATACAATGACTTATTTCACATATGGTATAAACATATTGCGCAAAAGCGTCCTATTGATTTCAGCGCAATAATGAGCTCAACTTTCGATTCAAAATTTGATGTAAAACGCCTCTGCTCTGTTCACCTACCTCAGTGTCGGGACTAGTTTGTCCCACATCTGATAAACTGCGCCCTTGTCGCAGCATTGGTATGAGCATCGGGTCGCATAAGGTCTACAATGTAGCTTGCAGGAGTTTGATAAGTGATGTCAAACGTTTTATTGAACATTTAAACAAAAGCGCCAACATGCGCACTCGCTTTGAAAAACTACAAGCATCGTGAGGGAACGCGCCCGTCTGTGTTCTCGGAAATGTAATTTCACATTCAAAAATGCTAGTTTTGGTGACCGATTATCTGGTGACGTTTTCCAATTTTTTCCCGATATTTGGGTTGGATATGAGGAAATACGTATTTGGTGTGCTAGTTTGACATTCAAAATTTGCAGTTCTGGAAATTCGCCAGTTTTAGACTTTCAAATATGCTATTTATGGAACTGGAAAATTTCCAGAACTGCAAATTTTGAATGTCAAACTAGCACACCAAATACGTATTTCCTCATATCCAACCCAAATATCGGGAAAAAATTGGAAAACGTCACCAGATAATCGGTCACCAAAACTAGCAATTTTGAATATGAAATTCCATTTCCGAGAACAAAGACGCCGTTTTGTTTACTGCAAAACGTTTCACATCGCTTGGTGTCGAAAGTGCGCATGCTTCAGAGATTCTTGAAACTGTGGCCCTTGCCGGTAGCGTACTATGAGCGAAAGGAGTCACTACCATTCCCACTGGAGGAAGAACATGTAAGTTGACTTCAGCTATTTTCCGTAATGCTCTCTGTTTCGGACATAATGGTGCAGTCTCAGGCCAGGACTTACCACTCTGCAATTGATGCCTTTCTGGCATTATGTGGTCTTCGTACCACGCTGTTGAAAGACGATTTGGCTCTTATCATACTGACCCCTCTGCTCCAATTTACTCCGGTAGTTCAAAACCCCAATCCGTTGCGGCAGCTCAGCACCTCACTGCCGTTCCGAAGAACACCAGGTCGCTTTTCTGCGAAGCCCTTGACAAACGACCCTTTAGCGGTTACAACGGAACGCCACGTTCCCTAATGATGGAGTTACAGGTCTTCTTTTGCCCTTCATACCACACACTATTCTCTCTCAAGCACATCATGCCCGATGCTGCCGCTGTTGATCGCGTCAAAGTGTCCATGACACTGTCCATGAGCTGTTTGTCTCGGTTGCGAAGCCTGAAACTCGAACAAGCAACATGCGGCAGGAACCTTCGAGTATCGTAAACTGCAGTCGTGGCGCTAACACCGCAGGTGATGCACTTCTTTGGAACTTTGCTGAATTTGAAGACAGAACAGAGACGCAAGATATGCATGTGCTTTCGATTGAAGATGACGTCAGTACAGCAATTAATAGTTATACCGCCTCAGAAAGACTCCCTGCTTCGCCGTTGAGCACCAAATGTTTGTTCTCTTGGTGGATATCAAAGGAATGTAGATACCCAAATTTTAAGTCAAGTTGCGAAGGCTGTCCCCGGCAGCCATGCTTCTTCCGCTCAAACTGAGCGTGGGTTCGGCGCCGCTGGCTCTCTTTTGTCGTCGAAGTGGAACCAAATGGATAGCGCCTACGTCGATGTAAGCCTTTTTCTACATTGCCACATCGAGGTTGTACCGTTCGTTGTTCAAGAACTCCCAGGCCCCAATTGGAAGGGAATGATCCCAGCACGCATTATGGCGTCGAAGGCGCTTGCGGAGAACATGCTTTTAAATGCCATGAACCACAATACCATTCAGGACCTGTCGGTATTGCTGGCCTTCGATATATTTTAGCATTATGTTCGCTGTGCACGATGGGTGGGGCTGATTATGCCACAGCGAAGGATAATGGTAGCCATTGCAGCAGTTGAAAGACAGTTTGTGGTGTGGTTGCCAGAGAAGACGCAAAGTATGGTACGTCACAACCTCGAGCAGCTTCAGCTGAGTGAAATAAAAATTGGGTTACACATTTGGGAGGTTGTGTTGAGGTATGACCGTTTCCACTTGAGAATTGAGGGGTGATCATGTAATGGTTGGCCATGTAGGAAGAATGAGTTGTCGGCGGCTTTCTCAAGCAACATCGTATCTCTGAGGTGGGTGGTTGCGGCAGCACAGGGACGTCGGTGCTGCTTTACTGTCCCGTCAAGCTGGGACCACCCGTCGCTCACAACAGGTTACCTACACTTCGTACTGGGGTTGTAGTCTGATAGCTCGGGTATCTCTAATAGAGCACTCATCCGTAAAATCTAAATACCACGACAGCCCTCTCACCTTTGAGAGTTACATCGTTGCCACTTCAAGTCACGGCGTAGATGGTTAAGGTTGATGAGGCAGCAGATATACAAAAACCCCAAGAATAATACCCTACGAACAGCGAATCTGGCCAAAATGTGGCCGGAATGTGGCCGAAATACGGCCATTTAGCTTGAAAACTTCTGAGAACGTGTCACGAGCTAAGATAAACAACTTTTGCATTTCTTCGTATGGCCGAGAAGGGGCCGAAATGTAGCCAAAATATGGCCGAAGTGTACACGTGTCAACGATCAAAAGTATTCAGGTTACCTAGTCACACGTTTTCGCAACTCTTCGATCCAGATGGCCACATGTCGGTCACAATTCGGCCAGATTTCGGCCAGATTCGCTGTTCGTAGGGAATAGATCAGGAGTTTTTGCGATTTGAAGAGATCGGTATTTGCGTTGCAACTTGTAAAATCTGTTTGCATGCAGTACCTGCGGTGTGGGAGGTAGGAGAGGTGAGCATGGAAATGGGGGATGAAGGCGAATGTAAATTATGGAATTGGTGTTGAGAGTGCGTGAAATACTACCCTTGTGGCATATAGGGCTTAGATGGTGTGCATGATGTCGTTCACCACGGATATGACGGCCCTCCTGGAAACGGGCCGTTTGCAAAGTAAACGGGGCGACAAATATGCGTTGTGGGCAACGAGGGCCGTTCCAGTGGTGGAGAAGGTGCTGGAAGCGAACGAAGCAGTGTAGCAGTTAGAAACTGTATTCTAAATCGGCAGTTACGGTGGTGTGGTACGAGAAGGTTGAACGTCTTTTGACTGTCTTCAACAGCAGTAGAGTGTAGGAATTCATCATAGGAAGAGCTTGGAGTGACACAGACTGTAAATAATTCGTATACGGTGGTTCACGCAAGCTTATGAGGGTGGTGCTTGCAAGCCATACTGCAGAAAGTAGGTTGATGGTGCTGTTGCGTGTGTCCTAATATGTGCTTTGGAATTTGTGACATAAAGAGGCCTTATTGAACGAGCAAAATCTCTAAGCAAGGTAGTGATCGTGTAACGTTGCGAGAATAAATAAAAACAAAGTGTCACTTTTCGAACGAAGAGCGAAACTTTGCCTGTTTCTATGCCGTTAGAAAGTTCTGAGGCTCCAAACCACTTTCTATAGAAAGCAGAAACGTCGGCCTTTCGTATGCCAGACTTTCACGCAGAGCAGACGGCGAACTTGCGCATAAAAGAACAAAGTTTACCCCCTCTCAAACGTTCAAATACTAAGAATATTCAAATTTGGACCAAACCGTCGTTGCTTTTGACCAATCACAACAACGTATTTGGCACTCAAAAGCACTACACACGACTTCCATCAACCCTTACCAATCCGGATCGCTTCCATGCTGCCTGCGCCGCCCGAGCTGCACGAAGTTCACGGCGAGAATTCTCCAAGCTTTGAAGACGAAATGCACGCTCAGGCGCAAGACTCAACAAGCGTGGGAGCTCCGCCGAGGTTTCAACATCAACATCCCGTTTTGGCCTGCCCGCCCGCTTATTAGGCGCGTTTCCCAACCTAGAGCCTTCCTCTAGTTCTTCGACGCTCATCTGCTTCTTAGCACGACGTTCATCCCGCTCCTTCAACGCGCTTAACACTATTTCAGCTGTTAGGTGAGCGCCTGAAGTGGTGTTGATGCGAATTGTTCCGCTGTTCTAAACTTCTCCATTTCGAAGAAGACTTCTCGATTTTTCCTCAAAGCTGCTCACCAAACTGTGAACAGTGATCGGTTCATCCTTCTTAAACCACTTCCCCATCACTGGTTCTATCGAGGCGGATCCTTCGGCAACTACCCAAGCCCTAGCAGCGTGGAAACCATTCACAATCTTTCGGCGAGTAACACTATCATCGTAAGCATTACTTATGCAACTCGCAACATCCAAGGCGTCAAGAGTGATATGTACACGAGCCGCAGCATGAATTTCTCTCTGTAGGAAGGACTTGAACGGAGAGAAGACTCCGACGTCAAGAGGTTAAAGTAAATGGGAGGTGTGCACAGGTAGGCCTATAACAAAGGTTTGATTTTGTTTGAGAACCAGGAGCGTCTCAAACTGAATATGAGCTGCGGAGCCGTCGAACACCAGCAGCACATTACGCCCACCTTCCCGAATGTGAGGGATTTCCATGACAAAGTTCTTAGCCCAGTCGAAGAAAATTGCGCTGTTGACACCAGCAGGCTCGCGGTGGTGCAAGTAGCACGGTGGAAGATGGTCATGAAGAGTCTCATACTTTCCATTCACTCTGCGAAACCTTGCCTGTTTTCCCGGATAGACGACTACTGGTTTGAACTTTTGGCCTGCTGCATTAACAACAGGCATGATTGTTACGTGGTCTAGGTTGCCCTTCGTTCCGACATCCGTCTGAACAAGTTTCTCTTGTGCAGGCCCGAAAGCCTTTCGAAGCGAACGACCAACCATTTTCGTGAACGATATACCAGATTCATTCACGTTGAACACCTGCTCTGCCGATGTGATTCTATATCGCTTCATCATGTCGCGCATCCTCGAGATGTGTTCTGTCAGATTTTCTTTGTTAACCGCCTTTATACGTTCGTGCTCAATCATTTGGACGGACTTCAGCTTCAAACTCGGATGGCGTTGAACAACCTTGTTGACCCATGTGACCGAAGGGCGTTACGAAGGCTTGGAACATTTCAGGCGCCTTGCCGGAGGAAGAAGTATCACGAAGTGTTCGGCGAGTTGACACACGCCCTGCCTGGTTAGTGGATTGTTGTTTCGGGGGTAGCCATTAATTGTTGTGGCTAACGTGCACTCTTCCTTTTCATTGAATTTGGTTGGACGTCCACGATGTGGTAGGTTGAGATGAACATTTTCTGGTCCGACAGGTGGTGATTCCGGTTGATGGTCCAGCCACCAGTGCCATGCTGCAAGGAGATTGGGCTTTTTGACTCCGTAACGGGCACGGACTTCTTTCAGCGATACAAACGGTTCGTTGTAGTAGTCCCACACCGACAACTGGAGTGGGCTTGCGTCAAACATCTTGTGCCGATGACGTAATTGGATGACGACACTGAAGATGTGACGAAGCTGTGGAGGTTTGTTTGGGCTGTGCTTTGAAATTTTTTGTCTGTGCCCGCTTTTATAGGCACTGAGGGTAATCCCCATCGTCCGATGGGCTGTATGTGCTAGAGAAAGTGGGCGAAGTTCAAAATGGTGGGAATTGAGAGGACTGCGAAGGTCAAAGGGTTTGCCTTGCGAGGGGGGTTGGCGCCAAAAATGGCGCCAAAGCATTCGCTTTACTGTTCGTCGTTTTGTAAATCTGTTCGCATTTACCGCTGCCTACGTTACCACTGGGACAGAAAGGTAATATGAACCATATATTATGTGCCAAATACGCCTTACTGTAATGGTATTGATGGTGAACCAAACATGAACAAACCAAAGACTGCGCGGGTGGTTGATTCTCTCTCTCTCTCATTTATAGGCACATCCAGCTTAATTACAACTAAATGTAGTGCGTTTCTGATTAAAGAAGCGCTCTCTCACTAAGAAGGCCAGCATTTTCTCAGGCGATTCTCGGATGATACCAGCAAGAACAAGATTCCGGCATTCACGAAGCGGTGGTAGACGAAGAAGTATACTTAGCGTTCTTTTTGGGCATCTCAGTACATAATGTTCCACATCATTTAGAACTCCAGGACGGCAATCGCACACTAATCTCTTTCCAAACAAATGCGTTCCAAATGGGTGTAGCCATGGAGAATGTCCAACAAAAAACTGCGAAAGAACCACCTCTGCTTCTTCTGTGAAACAGAATTTTGTAGTTCTTCCGGTATAGCTCGTATCAACGGATCTCGCTTAGGTTTTGTTGACACTCTTCTTCGTACTTCGGAAAAGTAAATAGGAACTTCTAACTTTTCGGCAATTGGTGAATCAAGAGCCTGATTTGCAAGACCATCGCCCACTAGTCCGTCTGTGTTCTCGGAAATGGAATTTCACATTCAAAAATTCTAGTTTTGGTGACCGATTATCTGGTGACTTTTTCCAATTTTTTCCGACATTTGGGTTTGATCTGAAGAAATACGTATTTGGTGTGCTAGTTTGACATTCAAAATTTGCAGTTCTGGAAATTCGCCAGTTTTAGACTTTCAAATATGCTATTTATGGAACTGGGGAATTTCCAGAACTGCAAATTTTGAATGTCAAACTAGCACACCAAATACGTATTACCTCATATCCAACCCAAATATCGGAAAAAATGGAAAAAGTCACCAGATAATCGGTCACCAAAACTAGCATTTTTGAATGTGACATTCCATTTCCGAGAGCACACTAACTTTGGCTGGAATGTCCCCTGGAATGGTGTTGGAACTGCCTGCCTAACACAGGATCAACGCCTCATTGAGGACAGCCAACGAATGGGACCAAGGCGTATTCCTCAGCCTGAGGGCGTGCGACCGATTGTTTGGGTTCAACCCAACCAGGGTGTCATATAGAGGTCATACGCGTAGCAGATATGCCAGTGCAGTGATCCCCGACATCGGGGGAGGAGCCGGCGTGCCGGTACCCGCAGAATTTGGAAGACTGAGTCGTTAGATGCGTCAGTGCAGGCGCCACGGATTGTGGAAGTTGTTTCCCGCCATGTGGTTGTTGTTATTTGGGGCTGCCCTGAAGCAGGGGACGGAGCGAAAACCGTTGAAATAACCCTGTGAAGGGTGATTCGGGGGTTTGTTCTCCATGCTGGAGTCAGTCGTTAAATCGAGGACAGGGGATTTTAGGAGATGGAGTTGCACGAGGAACGAGGGTTCGGTGTTTTTGTTTACCTTCAAGAAGAGAGTTTGGTGCGTTTGCGGGTGGCTGGTGCTCTGAGTCAGAGGATATGACTGGCGAGACGGAAAAAGGAGTACCCTTATAGTCATTTTCCGCCATCGCGGCGCTCGCAAAAACGTCACACCCTTGGTTAAGGAGGCGGAGATGAAGTGCAACGCTCTCCTGGGGGATGTTTTGGTACTTCTTTGTTTTCACGACTTGTCGGCGAGGGCAGTATAGGACTGCATACATTGACAAGTACTGTAGACTGGACACGTGGGACACGGTGAGTCAGGGAGGTTGGCACAGCATTGCTGGTACTTTCTACAATATTTCATGTATTTTAGATACTTCTGATATTTGAGCCGTAGAGTACGGGAGGTTAGTAATCACTATATATTGCCAGGGCTCCAAGGCCCTGCCACTCAGTAAATTTCCCTAACCATGGTTGGTCCCAGACTTCTTTGCCTCTGTCCGTACTCTACTTCTCCTCGGAGAGAAAGTCCGTTGCTAACGGGCTGTCTTTCCCCATGGGTCAGGTAAACGATCCCATCGCTGGTAGTACTTACCAACTATTGTCATGTTCGCCCTTGTATAAGGTGTCCCCTGGGTTTGCCGTTTCCTTTGGTTACTCTCGTGAGTCTCCCTTCTTTTACCTTTTCTTTTGGGTTGCTTTCCACGACCCGGGGCTTGTGCTGACACAGCGTCAAACTCCCCACACTGTAGACACTCCGCATTTTCGGAGGATAACACAAACACGGCACTCGTGCGGAGTACCTTTTTGTGTCACCTTCTTACGCTGATCGTGAAGGATTGGCCTCGGCTTTACTCTCTACCTAGTCGTGTCATCTCTGGAATGGGTATACTGTTGGGTTTGATTCGTGAGAGGAACCCAAGGACGTCTTCTAGTGTTTTCCCGCCTGTGAGATTTGCTCTACATCTTATGCTGTCGAAGTAAGTTAGAGAGCTTTTTCCCTGTGTGAAAATAAAAGGAGGACTTGTTGGGTCTAATTCCCTTTCTACACTAGGACATCTCATGGTGCATACTGTCTAAAATACCCAGTACGCTGGGGATTTCTCATTTCTTAGGACACTTTCATAGCTGTCCAAAATCCCCCTCATTTTGGGGTCGCCCCAAAGCGACCCCAACTTTCGACCCACAACTTCCCCACGAAAACCATCTTCAATATGGACAACCATAGCCGCCGATGCCTTACCATTGCAATCGCCAATGTCATCGCTGATGATGGCGATGGAGTTGACCACGTTCTTGAAAGCGTCATGCACTCAACACAACACAATCCATCTCAACCGCACTTGTGACCACATCCGAACGACGAGGTGGATGCAAAGGTCGAGTATGGGAGCGTCGCCGAAACTCGCGAACATGGTTCTTTGATTATGCGATAACAAGGGATTTCATATGATGCGCGTCTTGGCGCGGTAACTTTCGCATACCTAACCGGCTCTTTCAGCGTTTGTCTAATGACCTGCGATCTGCGATCGAGTGCAACGCTACGAAATTCCGCAAAGCACTTTCTGCGGAGATAAAAATTGCTGCGTTCTTTCTGTACTCAGGTGGAGCAGCATGCGAGAAGGCTGCTTCGCAGCTTGGAATTGGACCAAGCACTGTGTGTACGGCTGTAACTATTGTCTCCAAGGCAATAAGCAAACATCTTCGCAACCAGATTTCTTTTCCAACATCAGAGCAGGACGTTGCACACGCCATAAAAGAGTTTCAGGATATCAGCGGGGTGCCGTATTGTATAGGTGCCATAGACGGCACCCATATCAATGGCCCGCGTGTCCCCAGGACAAATACTATGAGTATCGTTGCTACAAAGGGTAGCCAACCCTCGTACTCTTCGCAGTGGTAAGAGGAGACAGGAACTTCACGTATGTGCACATTGGTAAACCGGGGGTGTTGGGGGACTCTACTACATACGAACGGTCCAGTCTAAAAAGGAACATCACTACTGGCGTGTGGCTTGGGGAAAGTATTCGGGATTTTGTTCATTGCGGATGTGCCTGTGCGTCCATATGTGATGGCTGATTGCGCCTTTCAACTGAGCCAGAATATGATGAAAACCTGTATGGAGGTAGACAAGAATGCTAATCCCGTCCTCAGGGTGTGGGACAAAGTAGCAGGAAAGACTCGAAAGCCAGTCGAATGTGCATTCAGTATGCTCAAACATCGATTTACAGTGCTAAAGGATGGAGTAAAGCAACATCATGAAGACGAGATTGTGATCTTCATAATAGCGTCTCTAATTCTGCAAAATATGTGCGCGGACGACGGCGACGAGGAAGAGACGTACCTCGCTGCAGATGAAACGAATAAAGAACACGAAGTGGTTACAGCAGAAACAAAGGCTGGCAAAAGGCAGAGAGATGCGCTACTTTACTATATAACGAATGGCTGCAATACGGAATAATGTGTTCTTAGAACTTTTCGACAAGGCGTTCAAGTACAGAACGGGTTTTTTGTCGCTCTTCGTTGCACTTCTTTAACTCAGATATCAAGGACGCATTTGTCGCCTCCTGTTTTTTGATGAACTCTGAAAGCAGGGCTTCCTTCGACAGCTTAATGCGTTTTCGCGTGCTTGAATCGGGAAGGTCCGGGCATGTTGTGCCATCGTCTGTGGAGTACTGCGCTGGAGGATCGTATCGGGCCTTTCCATTTTCGAGTTCATGTATCTGTTGGAAGAACTCTGGTCTTTTATAAAGATCTTCATCCTCGCCGTCTCTCCCACATGCCTTCAGCTTTGTGACAAAGACGGAGTATTCCTCCTTATTTATGGTAAACTTTTTCTGCCAACCTTTGGCTGTTCTTTTAATTCCGCGCCCCTGAGCAGCCAGTTTGACAGCCTCTGCGAATAAATCCTTGAGGCTCTTCTTTTGCGCTCTTCGGTCTCTATAGCCGGCCTTCTTCATCATCTCGAACAGTACTACAACCGTGTCATTGTCGTAATGCTGCGTGTCAGTATTGGTTCTGCTAGCACGAGAGGGCGAGAGATTAGATTTCTGTATGAGGTCTCTGTGTACAGTGTTGTTTGGCATATCTTGTGGCTTTGTTGAAGGAGAGGGCTGGATGTCATTACTGTGTGCTGTATTGGTTGGGTTTGGTGGTAACACCGGTGTGTGCGGTTCTGCTGTTTGTTGTTCATCCCCCATTATAATGGGAATATGAGTGAGGGACAGAACAAGAGGGAATAGAACAAAGAACCACAGCGTTGAGCATGCGCTTATATAGTCGGAGGAGATTCCTCAAATGGCGCGAACCGCTTTCGTTCTTGTCCTAGCGGTGACCACTAAAGCGTTTCTACATTGCGGCGGGAGTGCGGGCGTTGCTTAAAAAATGTCTATTGGACATTTGGAGGGAAAATGGTGTCTCACTCTGAGTTGTATCATGTCATGTGTAGAAAGGGCCTAAGTCAGAAATTGGATATACAAACTCAAATTTCGGCTCAAACTTAGGGTCATTAAAGCGCGACGTCGTACCTACTCAAAAGATCTATGCGCTTTTCCCAGCGTTTTCGCTTTCGAGAAAGCCTTCGCATTTTTTGAACAGCCAAACGTTTAGTATTCTCATTATAATTTAAAAGAAACAGGGGGCCCTCAAAATCGTTGGGGGAAAGTCTAGAGTAGCATGGATCTTTGTTTTCGTTTTCTGTGACGTTCGTGGGGCAGATGGTTTCTGTGATTTTCTTTCAATCTGTGTTTCATCCCTTCAGTTAGGTGTATCATGGGCCAAATAATCTGTTCAATCCTTCCTCAGATCTTCATCGAGTGGTGTTTTGGAATCTTCTCCAGTAGCAATTGTTGCCATACTCAGCCCAGTACGAAATTGGTTCTCCTCCTGCTTATCGCCTGGTAAGAGCTTGAAAAGCTCTTCAACCGTAGTGCTTGTTTTTGAACCAAAACACTCCTTGGAAGCGATTTGAAGGACTTGGTTAATTTCTACATCCTGCGTTAGTAGATATATATGAGCTACAACGCTATTAGCGTGTCGGCTCGCTAAAGTAATTTCCACAGCTGTACACGTGCATAGCACGGCTTGAGGCGCCGGTTAGCGGGTGTGAATGGCACACGTGTACCACGGATATTCTAGAGGCCGTGCATCCATCATTGGTGTATTTACTTAGATATTTTATAGATTCTTTTGCCCGGCGCACCCACTGTCAATGGAGGACCAAGCTCAGTACTTCGAGTGTTGAGCACCTCTCCCTCAACTAAATCCCCTCTGGCCACGCAAGAGGTTCTGGCTCTAACTATCACGCCTTCGCGGATTGTTCATCTCCAAGTGGAGAATCGACCGTGTTGTTCACGTATTGTTACCCACTCTCGTGGCGCTTAGAGTGTAACCACTGTTTGTGTGTCTCGTTCCGATTTATTGTCTTATAATCGCCCCTGTATTGGGTTTGCTTTATTTCTTCTCTCTTTTCCCCACTCTTGTGGTTCTCGTTCTCCTCTTTTGGATTTGCGTTTTTGCCCTTTTCTCAGTGGCCCGTTTCCGACACCTTTTCGTTGCCTTGCTACTCTCTTTCGAGGACCCATCTCGTAGCAGTATAGAAACGTGGATCTCTACCGACCATTGCGTCGGTGTTATCGGAATGCTAGTTTGGCGGTCAAAAATGACCGAATTAAAACGAACGAAAAACCGGTGAATTTATCCAAATTTGGAAGTGCTAATTTCCGAAAATATTTCCATCTTTCCACTTGTGCTAGTTTTTCTCGAAAGAATTATTCCAAATTTTTTCCATCTTTGCTAGTTTGGATGGAAGGGAAACTAGCATACTTCTTTCGTTTATGGTAGTTTCGCAGCACAATGTAAGTGTGTTAGTGTCACCTACGTTCATGTATACGGCGGCGAATAGCGAGATAGACACTTCGATAGAAACTTAAATAGCTGTTTATCGAATAGGAATAGGAGTATACAAATAGATCGAATACCTTTTCAGTTTGTGGAGATGGGTTCACTAGTCAACACCTTTCACATCAGGCATTCGTTTACTAAATATATGAAACGCCTTCGAATCACTTGCAATCATTCCCACCACTCTGTCCCACCGTCCGTGCGCCCTATTACGCTCCCCGCTACGTACCCCCAATCCTCTCCAACACCCCCCCAACCTTCCCCGCCATGCCCAACTGCTGCTTTGAAGGCTGCTCCTTCTTCGCCCGCACCATCCCCGCCATCCAAAGGCACCAGAGGAGATGCACCAATCGCCTCAACCCAAACAAGCGTTTCCTCTCCCCAGGTGGAGGCCTCCCCCACTTCCCCCCACGCATCAAGCGTCACAAGTCTGCCCCCCACCTCCATACACCTCCCCCTCCTACAAACCGCCCTTCCGACAACGTCCCCATCGCAGACGACGACGACTACCACCACCAGCAACTCTCCCTCTCCCTCCACACCTAGGACGCCTACCACATCGCCACCACCCTCGTCGGCTCCATCTCCCCCTCCCCTACTCCCCCTCCTCCCCCTTCCTTCCCCCTCCTCAACAACCCCCACCTCGAACGCATGGTTTTCTACATCTCTTCCATCGCCTCCTCCCTCGGCCTCCGAAAGGCTGACGAACTCATCTCCCTCCTTCACCACCCCGCCTTCTCCAAATCCGCCTTCCACAACGCCGTCTCCTCCGCCTCCCAGTGTCTCAAACTTCAAACAGACCTCTTCCAACCCCGAGTCAGCAACATCGGCTTCGCTCCCACCACCCTTTCCGACCCACAGCAGCTCTTCTCCACCACCATCTTCCGAAAGGACCCCATCCAGGTCCCCAAACAACAACTCGCCCACGCACACTTCCACAACACCTTCTTCCACCCCGTCTTCCACACAACACCTTCCGGCTCTCCCGCTTTCGCCCACCCCATGGCCTCCACCCTCGGAAAAGAAGCAGTCCCCGCCCTCAAAGCCGCAATCATGCACTCCTCCAACGACTCCTGCATCTGGCACACCCCCGACTCCACCGGTATCGACTCCTTCATTGGCTTGGTCCAAATCTACTCCGACAAGTCCTCCACCTCCCTCAAATCCTCTTCCATCACCTCCTACCCCCTTCACATCACCCTTCTCAACTTCTCCGATGCCTTCCGTCGCTAGTGCCTCACCGAACACCTCACCCTTCTCGGATACTTGCCAACCTCATTCCTCCCAACCAACCCCTCCCAAGACAACGACTCCATCTCTCAAACCTTCTCTCACATCCCCCGCCACAACAAAATGGAACTCATTTAGCTCGCCATCTCCAACCTCCTCAGCCCCCTCCTTTCTTCCGGTTTCAACGGCTTCCCCTTCCGTGACGCCCATGGCGTTCTCCGCCACTGTCACCCAATCATCGCCAGTCACTGCGCCGACATCCCTGAAGCAAAAGACATCCTCGCCATCTCCCACGGAACCCGCCCCCAACATCCTTGTCATAGATGCACCGTCTCCCGCACAGACCTCCCCCTACACATTCAATCCCCTTCCCCCCGAACTCAGCACCAGACCCTCGCCGCACGAAAATTACACTCCAATCTCCTCCAACAATCACAAGACGCTCTCCTTGCTCGTAAGCCCAGAATCTCCGGCAACACAAAGGAAAAAGCCCTTGAAGCCCTCAACTCCCTCTCCCTCGCAAAGTACTCCTCCCTCTTCGAATCATACCATCTTCTCAACATCACCCCACTCCTCTCCCCTTACAACATCTTCACCTTCGAACCACTCCACAACTTCCACCTCGGCGTCTCCAAGCTCATCAAGCTCGCCGCCATCGAGAGACTCCGCTCAGAAGCACTCCTCACCACCCCCCGTTCCTCCAAGTCCCGTCGCCCCTTCAACTCCGTCCGCACTTTTATCCTCAAACATTAAAACACCATTTTCTCCGCCATCGAAAAGCACTCCTCCGCAAACGGACTCCACATCGACTTCTCCACTTCCGACAACGGTCAAACTCTCAACGGTTTCTTCACTACCGACGGCTAGCGTGGTATGCTCGAAGCAAAAGACTACCGCGCACTCGACATGGTCTTCCCCTTCATTGGGGCCTTCTTCGACCGATGCTGTGACGAAGTCGATACAGCTCCCATCACTTCCGTCTTCTCCAAGTACTCAGACCTCCTCCTCGCCTTCATGCGATACAACACCTTCACCGAATGGACCGACGCCCGCCTCACCGACCTCCACAACCAAATCCGCTCCTTCAAGCGCACAGCCGTACTCGTCCTCGGCCCCCACCACACTTCCAGGCTCGGAACCCTCAAGTTCCACCTCCTCGACTACATTGTCGAGGACATTCGCCGCTTCGGAGGCCTCCACTTCAATGATGCCGGCATATTCGAGCACGCCCACACCCTCTTCAAGTCCTACTACTCCAAATCCTCAAAGCGCAGGTCCACCGCACATCAAGAAACCATTCGGGCCATCCACCGCTCCAACGCCATCAAGGACTGGAATCCCGTCTCCACAAACCCTTCCATCACCTCCTCCTCCCCTGGCCTCGCTCTTCCCCTCCAATCCCGAGAACCCGGTTTCGTCCGTGATGGCAAACACATCTCCTTCGCTGAAATAATCACTGCCCACAAATTAGTTCGCTCCAATCCTCACCTCCCTCACAAATCTCTTCAAAACCTCTTCTCCCCCGATACCCTATCCATTCTTGCACAATTTGGAAGAGACGCCCTCCCATTTTTGATCACCCTCTCTCTCGAAGTCCTACAACTCAGTGACAACTCCCCCGCCCTCCGTCAGGCTCGACTCACCATAGTCAACTCCGCTTACGTCGTCGGCGGTTACATCCCAACACTCGACAACTACATTGAAGATCGAAACGAGCTCGCGCCCTAGGATCCTCCAGTCCCTCTCATCCAACGAAATTTTGCCACCCCCTCCTTCGGTCCATCCAAGTCCCCAAAGTTCTCCCACATTCTCGTCGCCGGCTCCACCTCCCCCCCCTCCACATCCATCGTCTGGGTTTGCAAACTCATCTCCCTTCTTCGTTTCGCCCTTCTTTCTTCAACTTCTTCTCCCAAGGAGTTTGCCTTCGTCCAGTTCATGGAACTCGTCCCACCCAGCGACGACGTCGATCTCACCCTCAACTGCGTTTGCCTCCGATGGGCAACAGACGACGAACATAACCACACCATCCACCCAGTTCCCATCTCTACCCACTCCACTTCCAATAACGTTTCCCCTTGGTATGGACTCATCTCCTCCTCCTCCATCCTTGGCTCCGTTCATGTTCTCCGCCAGAACTACCCCGCTCCTCCCTTCACTTCTCGTCTACACTGGCGCTTTCACCGATTCTATCTCAATCGGTTCTATCGAGACCTGACCGCCAAGCCTTATTTACCATCCAACACGTAGCCTCTATTCCCTGTTAGCTTCAGCTTCATAAAAATTTCAACCAGCTTCCTTTCAATTGGAAGGAGTGAAGATACGCATGACATGAGAAAGAAGAAGCATCTCTTCCCCATCCCACACATACCTCCACCCCTTCCCCCCCCACTGCACCTCACCCTACCCTTAGTAGCCCGCCTCTTCCCTACCATCAAACCCTGTCCCTTCCCTGCGTTCCGCCCGGTGTGCAACCAATCGCCCGAAACTCGCGTCCTCCGGTCGACAGGCCGCTATGTAACAATCAAGAGCTGCACCTAGTCTCCGTGTTAGTTTTGCCATAAAATAGTCCTCCCTCACAGCTAGGTATATCTTCTCCCTCGATGGTACCCACAGCCCAACTTTTGCAGTTCTCCCAGAGTTTCCCGTCACACACCTCGGATCTCCATCCACAAACCCATCGTTCTCAAACTCCTCGGCATGCTCCTCCGGTAGCGATTGCCAGGCTACCCCCAGTATTCCTTCCACAGCCCCGGGTAGATAATTCCCATACAAAGTAGAGAACAAAAGCTGTCTTTGCCCTCCACGTCCCACAACCTCGTTCATAGTTTTCACCACACAGGCAATCCAGGCGTCAAGTCTCGCAAGATGCATCACTGTCCCACCCACGTACCGCCGCTCACCATTACTTTGCCTCTCCACTGTGTATCCCATATAATCCTCCAACAGTGCCACCGCCATCCCATTCTTGAAGTACATATCTTCATCATCAACCTCCCATGGTGGCCCAAACGCACGAGACCCGGTATACGCAAGGTCTTCGAACCGGCTCGTTCTCCGCGCACACAACTCATTCCCCCCGCCCTCCTCCTTTCCCATCAGCTTCTCGCGCCCCTCTCCCAACTGCTGCTTAAGCTCCTCCCATAGCTCAGTCTCCTCAGTAAGTTTCGCTTGTTTCGCAATCAAATCATATCCAAGGATGGAGAATAACTTGTCGCGAGCTGCCCGCTTCCGCACCCCAATCACATCGCTTAATTTGTGCTTCATCCGCTGCCTCAGACACTTGTCCGCACTCACATTATCCACAAACTTTTTTTTCCTTCCCGCTTCTCGTATCGTCTCCCAATTATCTCCCATTATTTCCGTCTCCACCACATACTTCAACAGCACATCACTTCCTCCCTCCGTTGATGGCGTATACGCCCTCATCTCATATGCCACTTGATACGGGCACCGTGGTACCATCTCCTTCTCCCCAACCACAAATATGCTGCCCTCCCTACTTTCTCCCAGCGTTTCACTCCTGTTTTCCTAGCTCCTACGAACGTTCTCCGTGTCAAAACAGAGTTCTGACGCCTCCAACCTCGCATAGTAGAGAATCTTAGCATATACAGCCCTTACAAACCCGTAAAAACATTCTGGCACCTCTATTTCATGTTTTCGACGCCCCTTCACTTCCTTCCCACACCACCTTCGCTTCTTACCCTTCAAAGCCTCCCTTAAACTTTCAATGAACACATTTTGCTGCTTCAGCTCCTCCCTCACCCGTTCCAATTCTTTCTGCGTGAGCTTCAAACTCTTCATCATGGTATAGTGATCCTCCTTCATATTTCCCAGCTTCCCTTTCAACGAATTCACCCTCTCAACCAGTGCAGACCTTGGCAACACGCGTAAGTTCTCTTCATCTCCTTCTGCTATTCCTGTAGTTCCCATTTCCCTTGCTCCGTTCCTCTCTCCACGATCCCCAGAATCGTCGACTCCTTTCATGCACATCGTCCTCAATCCGAACGGCATTATGCCTCACACGTATTCCTTCAGGTGTTCGTACCGCGGTTTCTACAAAGTTCCTTCCAGTTCTATGCCTGTTTCCGACAACGACATCTTCTCCTTCGAATACCCTCCCATCCACTGGTATATTGTCTCTCACATTCTCAATCACTGATCCACCACTGCTACGTCCTACAACTCTCCCGGGCAAAATTGTCTCGGAGCCATTCTATTCTCTCCGCATTGGTGTGGCTCTCCATTCCATCGCCCACACGCCCAATTTGCCTCCCACTGCTCTCTGCGTTTCCATGCTACCTCATATGCCTCATACCCCCCACTTCCTCTTCCTCCCGCATCGCAGTATGTCGCGGTCTACCAGTTCTTTCTCTGCCCACCATTCAATTCCTCCTAAAATCAACCACAACCTCCATGCCCTCGTTCTTCGCCTTCTGAACGCCTCCTCCTACTTCTCTTTCGCGACCCGTCCCCTCCTGAACGCCAACTGTAGCCACTCTCTCTCCCTCCTTCCCTCGAATACCATGGCTTACTATCCCACTAGTACTTCTTGCTATCGTTTCTCCTTCCCGCCCACTGCGACACTCCCTCCCCCTCTCTATGACATCTCTACGCTCGCCTTCTTCTACAACTTGCGTGGAGTCATCCCCCCTTCGCCGCCCACCTGTATCCCTACCGCCCCGCGCATCATCTCCCGGTTTACCTCCAATCCCTCCCCTGCTTTCCCCTCCTCCATTTCCAATCTCATGTGGAAGCGGAGTAGCTTGTGTTACCAAAGCACTTACCGTTCGCTCCGTTCGCTCCGTTTGCTCGGAGCGCCCGGTTCGCTCAGTTCGCTCGGTTCGCTCGGTTCACTCTAAGGGTCGGCCTCGATCACGTCTCCCCGTGTTGTTCCTACCTTTCCCACGTAATCTGCTTCGAGGAGCGCGCGCACTACGCCCAATACCGCCCTCACCATTTTCCACATCGCCACTTCGAGGCGCACGCGTAGTACTACCCAAGCCATCCTCACGACCCCGACCTACCACCTCTGCACGCCTTCGCCCTTTTGACGCGCGCCCGCTTACATCCTCCGCATTCGCCTTCGCATTCGCACTTCTCGTTTTACGTTTCCCCATATGGAATCGAACGACGACGATGCGCCCGGCGGTGCGCTCTAGATGTTGTCGCCGCTCGCTGCAAGACGTGTTCGCCGCTTGACGTGATCGCAGGTCCCCCGTGAAACGCACACCCCTACTCGACGTGTGGTAGAAATATCGCACCGTTTTAGTACTTTTCGGAATCACTTTCCGAAAATTGGGACGGAAATTTCCCTTCCTGTACGAAACCTCACTGCCAAAAACTGTTACACTTTCACATGATATCACATGTACTCCGTATCTTCTTTTCTATGTACTTGAACGTCAACCCACTCCCCCGAATCCTATCCCCATTTTGTTCACGTCACTGGATGATGAAAGTGACGACACCCACTTACTTGGGGGATTTCTCGTCCTCCCCTTTAGAACACGAGAGTTAGAGAGAAAGCGTAATAAAATGTACACAATTCGATTCTACAAATACTATGGTACACCTTTCGGTTCTATAAGTCATAAATCAATTGCGCTCTACTCGATTACTATAGAATTCGAAGACGTACCCCATGTGTACTCCATTCCATAATCTGCAAACAACTCTTCTCTCACTTCTACAACCCGAAGTGCCCGGACGGCAAGCATTCGGTATTCTCTTAGTTGAAGTGGAGTTCACCCAGTTCCTGGGGTTCGACTCACCGCCACATTGGCAGTCTGTCGCTGCTTCAAGCCATCCTCCACTGCATCTCTATCTTTATCCTCTTCCATATATTTTGGGTCGTTAATTGTTCCACCCAACGAAAATGGAGCGGTGACAATCCATACAGGGATTGTAGGTACTTCTCGTCTCCTTTCCGGGAGTTTCCGGAATACCTCGCCTCGTAGGCTAACCTCCATCGCATAAGTTCGAAAACGTGCGGCTGTGGCTCCCAACAACCCTTCCCCATACTTCTTGTGTACCTCCTTCCTCTTAGTTAAGTCATGGTACACTAGAGTTCCGTAAAAGGAACATATCTCTTCGTTCTTCATGCAACGGCGCGAGGTAAACACTCCC
>JARGSG010000123.1:0-160132 GCA_030374805.1 Gracilaria gracilis | reverse complement strand
TACCCACCAACCGCTTCATCCCTCCGATTGTCGAACGTATTGTGTAGGAGGGCTGAGCATGCCTTCGAGAAGAGATGGACATACGAGTTTCTGACTCATTATATCTAGCTCAGGTGGCTCCGCCGTTGTGTTTGGCATGACAAGGGGGATCTCCAGAAGTTGATATGAGTACAGGAGGAGGACTTCCACGATAAATAGGAAAGTTTACCAATCCTTTTTAGAAGTTAAAGACTACTCTTGCCATTACTTCCGTTGTTAGATAGAGCCCACATGCTCCTGTGTCTGAAACTCGTATTTGGGCCCGGAATGAAACTCCCGTGAATCTATTTTTGTCTGCACACGTGGCCAAGAGAACGCTTTCGTGCATTGTCATGAGATTTTTGTTCCCAGCTCCCAACTTGAAGCACGTTCCACATCCCACTCTCGAGCTCTACAACTTTTCCAGGGAATAAAATACCATTGCTACAGTAGATAGATGCTCAGACTCGCGCTCGGATGGAACCATCTCCCTCACCGACTCCATTGCGTCCATCATTCACGATCACGAATGCTTTTTATTCCGCGTCCGTCCACAGCCTTAAACAAAATACAACACCAGCTGCCAAGCGAGCCAGACCCAGGAAGAGATGAAAAAAGCAGGAGTGCCACTTGCCACGAAAGCTGGTAGCTGCAGGTTTCTTCAGCCCAGAGGATGGAGCCGGCGGCATATGTGGGCGTGAGTCCTTACCAATCCTGGGTGGCATTCAAACTTCTTCTGAAAACAGCATATCGAAGCCGCCCTGGATTCAAGGATTCCAACACAGCGAAGGTGGCACATTGCCTCCTCATGTTGACAGCCATGTGCAATCCAGCTCCTGGCATGCTCCAAAAAACGATCATGCTGATTTCCAAAAACTGTGAATTGGATCAAGATCTCGTTTAATCGGCCATTCAAGTCATCCAGAATTCCAAATATCCGTTCATCGCAAAGTATTCCCCAAATCCCTTTCATTCTGGAAACACAACGGTCTCTTTGAGTTCTACTTTTGATGGCTGTGTCTCGTTGCCTTTCGTGTTTGAAACCTGCGTGTATCTTCCTGGGAGATGCGGGAAAATCCTAAATTCCTGCTTTACCAGTTCACACTGCGTTTGATATGCAGAAAAGAACAGAAACCATAATCAATTTTCGTTGCATATCAAAAGCCAGCAAGTCTCATTTCATATAATATAAGACAAGAAAAGTCGTTATAAAGAAGAACATAAATCGGATATTGCTGCATTGCACGTACCTGTAGTTGAAACATAGAAAACTCAATACTAGTGTCCCCGCCATCATTCTGGCAATTAATTTTTAGAATGTTTAAACACCATTTAATTCTCCTCAACAAAAAGGTCAGTTTATGACGAATGATTATATATATTTTTCGAAGATGTCACTGAAGTTTCAAAACCATTAATTGAAAAAACACGTACGGGCAAACGTCAATTACAAAGATTGCAAACGTATCCCAATAATTTCGTTCAGTAAACACAAAACTATATACACTCCCCGTCATAAGTATACAAACAGGGGTTATACGAACATAACTGCAGATAAAAGCGCCTCTTGTAGTTATCCTTTCGATCTTTTATATGAAATGAACAACCACCCCAATTGGTCCCATTACTATTATAAAGACTCTGTTTGTTTCTGTATTAAAAAACAAAGTGCCATTTAAACTCACAGCAAAAGTATACGAACGATTCAAATTATGGCGCGCAAATGTCAACAATACTCTATTCAAAGAAAGCTACAGTGCACCAATAAACCATTAACCCTTCTTTATTGTATCTAGCTTTTTTATCTCCCAAACCAATCACTAAAAAATGCCCCGCGGCAAACATATTACGACTAAAGAGATCGCAGCTATAAAAGCCTATCGCACTGTTGGTAAGTCTTTTGGCTTTATTGGGAACCAACTGAAACGGTTCAAATCAGCAATGTGTACCGTTTTAAAGCGTTAAACATCAGGCACTACCTCAAAAGGCTCTGGAAGACCTCACAAGTCATCACCTCAAAGCAAACGCCGTATAAAGAACAGGCTTTTTAAACATTTATGCTGTGCACTTCAGCATAAAAAAGATTTGGATTTGGACAAATCTGTTTTGGCTGCCCCTCGTGAAATTCACTGTGTCGAAGTTTTTGATTATAAGAAAAAAAACGTAACACTTTTGATAACCGTACATAGTTGTGAGCAGCGTCTCCAATGGGCGATGTATCACAACCGTTTCTACGAAGATGAGTGGCGAATGGTAATTCGGAGTGGTAAGAAAAAATTCAATAGAGATGGTCCCGATAGCTGGAACTTTTATTGGCATGACTTACGTCATGATGAACAAGTTTTTTCAAAACGTAAACATGGAGGAGTTTCTATCATGATATGGAGTTGTTTTTCATACTATGGTAAATGGCCTTTGGTGTTTATTGATGGAACTGTGGGCTTTAAGAAGTATATACATATGTTACAGCAGTATATGGTACCATGGGCCAACCTGCAACATTGTAGTAATTGGATCTTTCAGCAAGACAATGCCCCTATTCACAAATCGCGGTATAGCATGAAGTGGTTTACGGAGAACAAATGCAATTTAATGAAGTGACCAGCACATTCTCCGGATCTAAATCATATAGAAAATCTTTGGAGCATACTCGCTTACACGGTCTACGCTGATTGTAAGCAGTATGACTCCAAAGAGGCTCTAAAGCAGGCTCCTCGCCATGGGTGGGACGCAATAGACCCTTACAGGCTAACTATGCTTAATAACAGCATGCTAAGGCGTTGTGTGGCTGTAATGCGCGCTAACGGGCGCAAAAAAGTACTAAACTGGGCTTAGATGCAGAGCAGGTCAAAAATATGATTTTGTTCGTATACTTTTGAACCGCCCTGGAAGGTGAAGGGCTTGCACTGTAGGCGCTAACCAATGTTTGAAGAGTTTTTATTGTGCTAGAATGTTTGAATAAAGTAAAAGAAAGTTTATTGTAGCCTTAATCTACCTCACAGTCTCTCAGAAGTGCTGTGTACTGGCCTTCAGCCCCCGTTCGTATACTTTTGACGAGGACTGTACTTCTAGAATGTAGTGTGCCAGAGTACATAAAAGAAAATATCCAGTTCTACAAAACAAACTCGTGCTTTAGAAAATTTTCTTCCCTTCATGAAAAAATACAAGAAACAAAACAAATCTACCTGAAGGAGAGAAACAATGTTCCAGAAACGATGAAGTCATCAGTATCATTCAGCTTAAAGTACTCTTCAACAATTGCTTGCTCTAAATCCACATAGACAACCTTAGTTGCATCACCAATCCATCCCAAGTTTGCCTTGTTAGTAGCATGAGAGTGAACCGGAAAAGGTAAGTTGATTCTTGCTGTAGAATAAACCGCATCTAGACTTCGCTCACGAAAACCTTTAAGGGCGCGGTTGAAGCCCCCAAACTTAGGATAATCCGTCGTCATCAGATTCTTTTCTAGCCATGATTTGTGCATACACCCAATATCTACCAGCAGACATGGCCAGGAAACTCTCAACTCAATAACACTTCTGTTGTCGACAATATGTACCCCAAACCTACCCTTTTCTACACCAGATGGAAGAAAAATGGCAATCGAGAGACGCAGTACTGTCGTCTTTGCGTCGTTCCATTCAGCCATCAAATAAAGTGGCTTAAACTCGTTGAGACCAAGGACATATGGAATGCAATCTCTTGCAGCTGCGGCACTAGAAACATCATGAATGATTTGTGTTTGAGTTTCATATTCTTCGGAGTCGGAATTTGTACAGCGTCGGTTTAGAATGTTTTCTGAATCTTCTATTGGCAGGTTAGAATATTCATAGCAGGAAGTTAAATGCAAAATGTAAAAGTAGACACTTACTCTGCAGCTTCCCAAATTTCTTTCGCATCAAATAGTACTGAGCTCGGAAATTAGAGAATTTGTGTTGCTGAAATAATTTCTCAGACAGCCAAACTTGCTTTGGTGGTTCGTTTCCTTTGATATCGCCTCGATCAAACATCTGTTTCAGCAACTTCATGGCTGGAGAGGTTTTGGTAAGTGGTTGCATGGTTTGTAGTGGTAACGGATCTCACTGAGCGAAAAAGAAAACGAATATGGAGGTCTGGTGCAGCTTTTCGGGATGATGAAAGGCCAGTTTAGTCTCCGAAGCTTCAAGCCCGGGTATATGTACAGTCTAGGAAAGATTGAGGGGTTCTGGAGTGTCTTCGGATATGACGATTATTGCATTACATGGAGGACCGCAGCCTAAGCGCCTTGAATAGTGTACAACTTTTCAAGTTCGTGCTTGGGGAGGATCCATAGTATATACGTAAGACATCTATGACGTTTTTTTACAGGTTATGTTGTCTATGTACTTCATTTTTCTGGGCTTCCCCAATGGGACATGTATACTAGGGTTTTCGAAGGATCGGAACGTCAGTGTGAACCGCTGACTAAAAAAACGCTTCTTTCTTACATGCTATACTAGCAATCATCGTTTCCTAGAAGATGCTTCGAAGTAGTATTTATGGCAAAAAATTGCAAAATGGAAGAGGTTGTAGTTATCGAAAACTAAATAACTGTGTAGCTATATAATGAAATGATTGCTGCTTTGTTTGGTATGCTTTGACACCAGCATATGTCTCTGAGAAGAAGAGAGTTAGGACTAAATTTACAGAGGTTTATGGCGTAGAAGTAATGGAATATTGCGCTTTGGAGGCGAAAAAGGAAGTTACAAACTATGCGTAAACTTGAAACTTCCTTGAAGCGATATTTCAATACAGGGTTATTTGAATGCGGTTGCTGATCTTGTTTAAAGAGTAATGTTAACATTGGTAAGACTAGCATGCTTCTTGTTGTTTACGCCATAAAGTAAACCACGATTTCGGAAATACTACATTACGAGGAAGTATAGCCCTTCGAGGAAGAATCGTTTAGTGTACCAAGTATCATTCCTCAGAAACCATATACTCATCTTATAAGCAGGCTGACAAAAACATACAAGCATATCTCCCTAGAAACTGCAAATTACGAAGTTAATATCTGAGTACAGCATCTGTATACCTTCCCGTCAAATTCAGACCTTCCCATAAAATCCCCAAGTTTCTCTTCGTCTAAACTGTTGTCCTATAAGTAGCAATGTAGCAATGACTGCGGTCTCAACGGGAGTGAAAAGTCTCGCATGCCGAGCTTGCAAAGACCGAAATCAATGACGGTCTCTGCAGAAATCTTTCAATCTCTTGGGAATACTTACACCAAAAATGCAGCCGGGTTGGCAAATATGACCTTGAAAAGGAGATATATCTCAGTATTTGGTTTATCTCCCAATATCTCTGCGGGAACTATGGAAACAACTGAAGCTCAAAATACCTCCGACAGCAGCTCCGAAACACTTACTTTGGGCCTTAATGTTTGTCAAAATTTACGTTAGCGAATCAAATCTATCTCCGCTGATAGGGGCGGATGAGAAAACCATACGAAGATGGGTACGAAAATTTGTAGTTCCTCTTGGAAATTTGAAAGAAGTATGCCTCCTGTGTTCATATTTCACTTGCTTTAATCTATAGTGCTAACAATGTTTTGTTCTAAAGATAAAATGGGATGGCAGGTTAACAGTTGGAAATCAAAATCTACACCTTATATTAGTATCTGGGGATTACACCGATTGTCCCATCTACAAGCCGGTTCCTTTCGATCCTATTTGGTTTTTTCACAAATTTAAAGGAGCAGTGGTGAGATACAAAGTCGGACTTAACATTTTCGAGGATAAAATTGTCTGGGTAAGTGGACCGTTTTCATGTGGAAAGTATCCTGACAACAAAATATTTGAACTTGGAATGAAAGACGCGCTCTTGGAAAACGAGTTAGTCATCACTGATAATGGATACACAGACCACAAATGTATATCTCCGGGCGATGATTTATTTCTATTGGGGTATAACCAGGGAAGAATTAGAGCTCGTCAGGAATCAATTTTGGGTCGGTTCAAACAATTTCAAGTATTGAAACAAGTGTTTCGACACAACCGCTTGTTGAATTCAGTTGAATTGCGTGAAGTTCATATGCACGTACACTGTTAAAGTTTCAGTCTTCCATATGGTTTAAACTGGTAATCCAAAATTTTGTTGTACTTCTGTAACGCTTGTTTTAACAAAGTTAAAACTGCCGGATTTCTAAATGGACACGGTTAACGTTGATACTGTAGTTACAGTTCTTTTCATTATGCGTAAATATATCATTATATTCCTCAGATTGGATTCTGATCATTGATATCAACTGACAAATGAACCATTAATAATGTTTTTGACGGTAAGATTCTTACCGTCAAAAACATTATTAATGGTTCATTTGTCAGTTGTTTGAAAGAATATGCTACGATCTACTTTCTAACCTACTCAATTACGGCGTTCAAATGCTCATATTTTATCATTTTCCCGCATCTCCCTGGGTGGAAACTGGGAGCGTCCTGAAAACCTATTACCTCAAAAACCGTTTCGGTAATAGGTAATAGGTTTCACTTCGCGGCATCCAGAAATACCCATTTCCCGAACGAGAACAGAGCCAAAACGAAATGAAAGCCCACGTGCAAGAGGTCGTGCAGCGATCTTATTCAATTCTTCGACCACACGCTTGATCCTCTTTGACGGCCCCGCTCCGATGAAGAAGACCACGCTGCCCACGACAACGACTTCAATCGTCACGTTACTTGTCGAAGCCTTACCATAAGCCAATAAACCGTGTTTCCAACCTTCAAATGTCTTGATTATCTATCGCCTGTTTGTATCTAAAGCGACGACGAAATGCGCGCCGGGTTATGAAAAAACGCCGAACCAAGTACAGAATCTTTCGCAGAGCTTTACAAATGCCTAACCAGTCTCCCTTTCAATACCTTGATGGAAGTGGATGTGACATATCAATGGTTGTATTGACCGCTTTCAATCATTACGCATTCAACTACGTTCTGAAACGATGTAGAACATTTTATAGGCAATACACTCCCTACGGAAGCAATGGCAATATTCCTGCAAAACGAACGTTTGAAACAAGAGGCCGCCCACCATTATTAAACGCACAGAGCGGTCTAGCTCTCGTTCTAACACATGGCCGCACTTCAGGATCACAAAAGTGTCTATCTGATATATTTGGCGTCACGGACAGTGTGCTTTCCCTGTACCTTCGGTTTGGTCGACGAATAATACAAGAGGTCTTACGTCATGACGACATGGCTGTGATAAAGATGCCAAACGACGAAGAGCTTGTAGAATATATGGGAATGATCAGAGCAAAATATCCAGTGCTTAGAAAAGTTTACTGTTTTATGGACCGACTCAAGATTCGTATCCAGAAGTGTGGGGACGATCTAATACAAAACCGTTACTACAATGGATGGGTCCACAGACACTACGTTGGCAACGTGATCTTCTTTGCCCCATCTGGCGTTATAATATCATGCAGCCTAAATGCACCAGGGTGTCTACATGATTCAGTGGTAGCCGACAGAGGAAAAATGTACAGGAAACTGGATAAAGTTTACAACGAAAAAGGTGCACGCTGTGTTGTAGATGCAGCTTTCTGCAACGCTCGACATCCATTTATGGTCAAGAGCAACTGCAGCACAACGTTCGCTAGGACACGTCGCGAAGCACATGAAATGATGGAAGCCACATCATTGCGCCAGAGTGCAGAATGGGGAATGCGTAATGTCCAAAGTGCAATTCCGAGATTAAAAGACAAACTGTTGTGGGAGGAACGCGGAGAACGGCGCCGAATGCTGCACTCCTTGGTATTGTTGTTCAACGCCGGGCCCCACTGGTCGGGTTGAACCAAATCAAGACGGTCTTCGAACCTGCACAGACCAAGTCTCCAGCTCAGTTGTTCTCCTTACCGTCATGATCAATATCACAATCATTGCTTCCCATAACCTTCATCCGGGTCGATGATGCTTCCTTGGTGCCATGGTTTTGCGCCATCATCATCAGCAACATGCTCATGAACTGATCCTGTTTTTCGGACCTACGTTCTTCCCGTGCTTCGCGCCGCTCTTCTCGGCTATCCGTCGCCCGTCTTGCTTGTTGTTCTTCCAGCATATTAAGCTTAAACACTTCAAGAAATTCTTCCTCTACTTTGTCTTCTCTCCCTTTCTTCGGACGTCGGGTGACCACCTCACGTGCGTTTTTGACTCGAAAGTGGGGTGGTTCAGGTGCAGAGGCATTATCTTTAACAAGTTCGGCTTGCAAAGTAGAAAGGCCAACCCCGGGCGGGTTTTCTCGTCCTTTTAAAACGGTAACGTTTTGCAACACCTCGCAGTTGTCTGTCGTATCGACATCTGTGACATTGATCTTCGAAGCTTCAGCAGTACCAAGAAGTTCTTCCTCGACATCAGTGTCTTCGTCTTCTTCGTACGAGGTTTCGTCATCTGCCATCATAAGCGTCTTCTTAACAATTTCGTGCTCCAGTCGTTTGGCTCGAAGTAATAGTGGTGGGCAGCTCGGATCACCTGACGGCGGGGTTGTACTGTGCAGCTTGTAGAATTTACGCCTCAAAGATTCGGAGGTGCGGTTGCGCCTTGCGTACTGCTCATTGAAGATGCTGTGTACCTTATTCCAATCCTGATTTCCAATGCGTTGAACGTCTTCAATTGCATCTAGAAGAGCTGTCAGCTCAGGAGTATCAAAGCTTAGGCCACGTGTTTTGGGGTCTTTGCCTGCCGCCGATTTCTTCTTTTGCTTACGAGTGGTTGTGCTACGATTGGCTTTCTTGATGACCCTTGACTTTGAAAGCGATGCCGGTGGCCTCGGGAGTTAGGGTAGAGGCGCAAATGGAAGGAACAGGTTAAGAGAGGGTGCGGTGGTGTTGTCGTTAGTCATCACGGTGTGAGTAGCATATTGGATGGCGAAGGTTCTCTGGCGTCGAAGGAATCACGCAGGAAGGACTGTGATGCGAAGTAATCTGGGTGTGTGAGAGCGAGATGTGATGCTTGGTCGTCGTTAGGATCCGGACCGCGAAAGGCAAGTGGGACATGAAACGATACCTGTAAAGCTTCGTTCAACTGTAATGTTATGCGTCTAAGGAGAGCAATACAATAGGTTTTGGTCATTTGGGAGCGTCTTAGGTTCTGTCATTGCGGGCGGAGGCTAGGACAAATTTCGCAAGAACCAGTGTTCAAACGTCACGTTTTGGTTCAAATCGTGACGTTTGAGCATGGTGAAAATGGTCTTCTGGGTTTTCAGGACGCTCCCACTTTTGGCAGTAGTCAGTCAGAGTAGTCAGAAAGTAGTCATTCAAGGTTCACAGGCTCAAACGGAGCATCATTTTACTCAGTAGTGGCCCTTGAACTCTACAACACTTTTATTGCAACTTTGGCAACAGTGTTGCGGAATGCAAACGCTCTTGGATGGAGAACAGAACGTTGTACGAAAAAATAAGCGGTATATCTCGCTTGAAACGAGATATTTTGCATGTTTGGGCGCAAAAATTAAGAAAACTGCTCCATGTTTTGAGTGTTACACTACGTAGTATTGAGGAGTTTGCTCCAATCTTCTATTAAAAATTAATTTGAAGGAGTCTACAACTAAATTGAGCAAGATACTGGTTGTCCAAAATAGTGAAAACGGGAACTTCTCGCGATATCTTTTCACTAAAAT
Source organism: Gracilaria gracilis (assembly GCA_030374805.1). Taxonomy (NCBI): domain Eukaryota; phylum Rhodophyta; class Florideophyceae; order Gracilariales; family Gracilariaceae; genus Gracilaria; species Gracilaria gracilis. Next base: position 150,481 of record JARGSG010000123.1, on the reverse strand, counting down.
AGCGACATGTTGCAAACTTAATCGCATATCTTGAGCTGTCACTGCGCCTTAATCCAAAGACGTTTCTTCTTGTCTGAGGCGTAGAAAACACCACATGATTAAACAACGTTTTTTGTACTGCAATTAAATATGCATGTCTCAATTGAGCTCCTACCTAGTTTTGCACATTTATATTACCGCGTGCCAATTTTGAAGAAAAGTTACTTCACAGATAATTCCGCAGCTCCCTGCCGTTTTGCGGCAATCTCGTGAACATTTTCCTATAGAAAAAGCTTCACACGGCTTTAAGCTCTTTTTTTGTGACTCAGTAAAGAATTATCCAGCTAAATACTTTCACGTACAACAGCATTGCTCACGATCGTTTTGTACTCTTCTTTTTCAGTTTCCGAGCATGTCAAAAAGTCTAGTCCACATTAATTCACGTCTAACAAAGGGGCTACATGAAAAAGAAGGACTTGACGGGTTTCCAAATAATTGGAAGCGGAGTGTATGCATGATCGTCATCATATATATCTTTCCCCTGTTCAATAACTGCTGGACACCTGTTTTCTGCGTACTCATCTACACGTTCCCAAAAGGGGCCCAACCGCTTTTGAATATGATCTGCACAGCCGATACCCAAAAGCCTAGCCTGATAGCGTAGCAAATTCTTTTTCCTCACATCGTTTGTTTATATATCTGCAGCAGCAGAATTTACACGAGCTGGTATAAAAAAACTGGTGTTTTCGTTTTGTGGGTCACTGTTGATCGATCACACTGCTCGAAACACACCGGCGCGTCCTACGGGCAAGCAAACGCGAAGAGCAGGCACAAGACCTTAGCAGACTCTGCCAAGGATGCCTCCCGTTTCCTCGGAGTTGTTCCTCCGAGGGCGGGGCTTTTTATTCTCTAACTCGTTGCGTGTTTCGCAACCTACATAATGCGCTGCGTACTATTGCGTGGCTTGCGTTTGGACTTGATTCCTGAAAAGGTAACTGTCCGTGTAGTCCTCTACCCACGACTTCGTGGCTATTGTTCGGACTTGTTTCCTAAAACGGAAACCCACAATACTATTGTGGTAAGTCTGTGGCTTCAGCATTGCTGGTGATATCAATAGTCCCCCATAGCCAAATGTCTCATTTGGTTATTGGAGAGAGATAGTGCCGGCAATTCTTCGCTGACGCTTCGTGCCCGACTCTATACATTTTTTGACGTAGTCCTTCAGCAGATCAGGCACGTCTGCTCTCAAAGATTCGAGAGATACCCAATCTGTTTTTTCGTCGGAAAACCCTTTCCATTGAACGAGTAATTCGACTTTTCCTTTCGACTGCCTTATATCCTTAAAAACTGCGATTGTTAACAGTTCGTCGCCTTGGTTGGCAAGATGTTCCTTACCATCTTCGGTTATTTCAAAATCTGCGTTGCGGGAGAACTTCAAACGACGTCCATGTGCCCACTCCTTCTTCCCGGTGAGCAGATCTTCGACCTCGAAAAGGTAGTTATTCCGACAAAGCGTGACCCTAAAAGTGCCGTGCCACTGCAGACTAAGCTTTGATTCTTTTTGTCGCTGCAACAGCTCACGAAGGACGTAATCCCCTTCAGTAAAATTGAGTTGGCGTACTCCTGTTTTCCGGTTGTGGGATTCAACGGCGGTACGGCGCTTCTCTGAAGAGATCTCCGCGCATTCGCGATGAATGTTATCCAATGACAAGTGAAGTCGTTCGGTCTCTAGCAGAGCTTTTGCGCATGCGGCATCAATACACTTCACCTTCTTTCTGGCGTTGCTTCCTACGATGGTTGCCAGAGGGGAGTCCTGGGGCAATCCTGTGAAGACTGTCAAAGGACATTTTTGGTTCAGTCTCTTAGTTGGAGAATTGTTCAGCGAGGATTGTACGAGTGGCAGGACCGAAGGCCAAGCGGAATGAGGCAGTTGAAATTCTGAGAGTACTGCTCTGCAGGCGCGTAGAACTTCACGGCAGACGACTTCGACAGTGCCGTTGCTCCACGGGCAGTACGGAAGAGTGAAGTGGTGGTTGACTTTCAACGCTCCCGCTACTTGCTTCATCAATGTGTTCTTGAAGTGACTGCCCCGGTCTGAAAGCCAGTAGTGCGCAATTCCGAAAGAGGCAAACCAGTCCACCAGTACAGTAGTTGTAGTCTCAGCGTCGGCTTCTGATGTTGGCTTTAGCCACACATACCCTGACAGGTCGTCTTTTACGATGAGACAATACAATTTGTAGTTCTCGCCTTTCTTCATGTACAGGTAGTCAAAATGTATGACTTCGTTTGGTTTGCTCGCGTGTAGTGTGTGCCCCAGAGGCCTCGGCACCATGGTCCCGGACTGAGTTGCGACACAGTGTAAGCATGTAAGAACGAATTCTTTTGTATTTTCGCGCAGGTTCTTCCACCAAAAATGATTTGAAATGGTGACGAAGGTGGGATCCATTCCTTTGTGGCCAGCTTTACCTATGTGAGCTGTGATGAGAATGCGCAGGTTCAGACGAGTGTCGTTCTCGGGGACCCATATCTCTCCTGTTGACATTTCCCATGCTGGTTCGGTCTTCGAGGTTCTTTTGGGCGCAGTTGCTTTGTTGGTGTGTTGTGATTCAGCGATGGTGCTGAGTGAAGGCCAGTCCAGATGTTCATGGACGCTAGGGTTGACAGGAGCGAAGATGAGTGCGCTTACTCGTCCGACGCTGGTTGATTGTACAGTACCCTTCTGGTGCACAGCCCACCTTGTCATCATGTCTGCCTAAACGTTCCTCTCTCCTGGCACGTGCTCGATCACGTACCTGAACGCGCTAAGTTTCAAAGCCCAACGCATCAACTTGTTAGCGGTGTGGCGCGCGATGCCGGGGTTCTGGCCGTACGGGTCGTAGATGTAGACAGGGTTAGCGTGATCGATGTAGATGTGGGTAGTTTGACCTGCTGTTAGGTAATCTAATCTACACATTGCCTCGACTATTGCGAAACCTTCCTTCTCCGGGACGCTCCATCTTTCAGCCGAGCCACTAAATGCGCCCGACAGGAAACACATTGGTTCGTGGGTTTGCAACTCGACTGGCTTCCTCTGATCTCCTTCGGGAGACTGAGTCAGTACGGCGGACCAATGAGTGTCCGATGCGTCCGTGAATAGGCAGGTTCTGTACCCTTCTTTAGGAAGAGAGAGTTTCGTAGCAGTGGCTAGCTGTGCGATGATCTTCGTAAACGCTTCTGTGTGCTCCGTCCCCCACGGGTCACTGATATGGATCTTCTCCACGGCCTTCTTTGCTCTTTTACCTGATTTCTTGTAGGTTTGCTCCAGTAGGTCGTGAAGGGGCTGTGCCACTTTCGCGTAGTTGGGAATGGCGCTCCGCATCCAGTTTGTGGCGCACATGAGTTGCTGTAGTTCGTTTCCCATTTGAGGTTGCTTCATGTTCAAAAGCGCTGCCAGGTTACGCGGGTCGAAACGCACGCCTCCAGCTAATATAATCCTACCACAGAATTTGACTTCTTTGGTGAAGAAACAAGATTTCGCAGGGTTTACCTTGAAACCCACTTCCTTGCAGACTAGAAAGAAAATTTTGATGTCTTCTAGTAGCTGCCGCTCGTCTCGAGCGTAGAGTAGAAAATCATCAAGCCACTGTATCATTCTCTGAACTCTGCTCTCGAATTTCTCGCTAGTTACACTCTGAAAGTGGTTGTCGGAATCTGTTCCTCCTTGCAGCATCCGTGTTGGTGAATATATGCCGTCGGGAGTTTGGATCGACATGATTTCTTGCGAGGCGTTGTCGAGCGGGATTTGCCAATATCCGTGCGTGAAATCCAAGTCGGCAAAGCATGTGCTGCCGCTACAGTCCTGCAGCTGAGATTCGAGGTGCGGCATTGCTGACTGGAGTGGAGAGTTCTCGTGTTTGTTCCGCGAAGATCCACGGTGAAACTTAACTTCTCAGTTCCCGGTTTAGGTACGGCTAGCGCCGGGCATGCCCATCTTGCACTGGGATTCTTGTAAACGGCACCTACTTTTTCCAGTTCTTGGATCGTATGTTTGATGAATACTCTCTGGTTCGGCGCGTACCTCCTTAGTGCGGAGCGGAATGGTTTAGCGTTTGGCTTCAGTTTGATAGAAAGTGGACGCAAATTGGCGGACGGATGCGGGCCCAGTTTGATTGCGAAGCACTCGCGATTTTCCTCTAGGACATTGCGAAGGGTGATAGTACCTTCGCTTGACATCCCGTTGCTCCTCGCAGTGCTCACTGCACTTTCCAAAGCGTCGTCGATTGACTCTGGCGTGTCGTTCCCGAATCCATCTTGGAAGCTTTCGGGAAGATCTATAGCGTCATCGTCGACTGCTTGGTAGCTAATACCCTGGAAATTTACGGCTGATAGACGGGCGTTCCCCACCTTGAGTTCTGATTCGGACATGCCATCTATTCTGGGTCCCATCTTCTGTAGGTGGGCCTTCAGATCAAAACCCAAGGCCTTGAGGAGGGGACGCCCAATCAGTACTTCCGCCATGTTCTCGTCAGCAATGAGGAATTCTACTTCCGATATGCGTACTGGCAGTTCCGTGTTGGGAAAAATGATTGTTAACGATAGCCAGGTCTTCCTGGAAGCGGTTGACTTTTTGTCTGGAACTCCACCTGTAAGAGCTGGTTCGAGCACCATTGGACGTGCAAGCTGCTCATACGCCGTGTCGGGGTGTGCGCTTGGTTGCGATTGCGCAAGTTTGGTGGTGAAAGTGCTGAGGTTCGATGCCCCCGTTTACTAAGGAGGCAGCGGTTGTGGTGTCTTAAGTAAGCACCACAGCTGTTCCCAATCGGGAACACGACTACTCTAGGCTACTACCTAAAACGGATGTGCCACCCAAACGTGGGTGGCACCATCTTCGGTGGCTGTGCTGTCCTGAGTGGATGGTTCCATCCACTACACTCCCCTTCTTCAAAGACCAAGTGCCTGTTTGGCCTTTTGAGCTAGGTGCGAAGGAGTGTTCTTGCGTCGAAGTAGTTTCATGAGTAATGCAGGAACATCTTTGTAGATTTGCCTTACCGGCTCCAGAGTGTCTTCAGACTTGTCCAGGCCTTTCCAACGGACATGAACCAGAACTTCGTCTTTGTCTTCTACCAGTCTAAGCAAGCGTGCAACTGGCATGCCAGTTTCAGAGCACAAGACGTGAGCCATTACAGCCTCAGTGTCCAGCGAGGCGTCATGATAGAACTTCAACCGCGAGCCATGAATGTCTTGTATTGATCCGTTACGAAGGTCCTCAACTTGATACACATAATCAGAGAGAGCCTGAACAATGCGCCGTGGTCCTCTCCAGCGTAGGGCTAGTTTCTCCCCGGCAGTAAAGTCTTCCCTTGCAACGAGAACAAAGTCTCCTTTTGCAAAGTTAGGCAGCTTGCCCCTTGAAGCTCTTTCTCTTGAAGACTTTCTGTTACGCTGCAGCGTGTTGTGTACAAGAGGGTGCAGCTCTTCCATGAAATGTTGCAAAGCTTCCATGTTGACCGAGCGCTCAAGCTGTGCTTCTACCACCGAAACTGGTTTCGCTGTGGTTGTGCGAAAGAAAGTGGAGATCGGCGGCGTGGGTTCCATTCCCAGAAACGCGGTGATTGGGGCAATGTTCTTTCGGTGCGGCGATGCGGCTTTGTTTAGAACACTCTGTATGAGTGGAAGAAGATCTGGCCATTCCTTGAAATCCATCTGATACTCTGAAACTAAGGCGCGAAAAGTTCTGATGAGCTCCTTTCCAAGCCTTTCCACTGCGCCGTTACTCCATGGAGTGTACGGAAGAGTAAAATGATGTGGGACGCGGAGGAACTTCGTGAGCTTTCCCACAGTCTGATTTTTGAAGTGCGTTGGTCCATCAGACATCAGCCCTTGCGGTACATTGAAAGCTGCGCACCAATCGACGATAGAAAGTGCTGCATTGTCGGCAGTTATGTCAGGAGTAGGGAAAAACCACTTGTAGTCGGAGTGGTCATCTCGTAGCATGAGTACATACTTGGAACCGACAATGCTAGGTCCAATTTCAATGTAGTCGAACTGTAGGAGATCATTGGGTCTTGTTCCATGGAGTGCGGGGCCAAATGGTCTCGGTACCTTCTCTCCTCCCGTTGTCGAGATACAATGAATGCAAGCATCCACAAAACTGTGAATGTCGTTTGCTACTGTGCTCCAATGGTAATGCTTGCTCAGAGTGCTTGAGGTTGAGTTCCTACCGCGATGACCGGCAGGTACAGTGTGCGCGATAATGCAAAGGCGCAGTTGGAGGTCTTCACACTGTTCTGGAATCCAGATGGCCTCGGTGGATGTTTTCCAAATCCCATCGACCGACCGTAGATTCGTTGGGCGGCTTGCGGCGTGTCGGTTCTGTTCCATGACTATTTCTTCTGGGGAGGGCCAGCAAAAATCCTCTGCATTTGCCCTGGGAAGTGTCGGAACTTTGATCAGTCTTCTTACAACTTTTGGGGCTGACCAACGCGTTAGCATATCAGTCCACACATTATCCAATCCGCTGATGTGGAAGCAGATGTATGCGTATGCACTTAGGCGCACTGCCCAGCGAAGGACCTTGCGAGTGGAGGATTGGCTGAGATCTGGGATGAGGGAAAGCGGGTCGAAGAGGAACACAAGATTGTTGTGGTCTGTGAAGAGGTCAAAACCCGCGGCGGTGGCAGCAAGCCAATGCATTCGCTCTACCGTAGCCATGATGGCAAAACCCTCTTTTTCTAGAGTGGACCAACCAAGTTGAGTAGCGTTGAAACGACCAGAGCAGAATGCAAGTGGAGTGTGTCTCTGTTCTGCGTGTGGGAGCGATAGGTCTTCTGGAGGGACCTGAGTGACTATGCCAGACCAAGAGGTGTCTGATGCGTCGGTGTAAATGCAGAGACGCTGCTCTTCGTCGCGGTGGGCCAAGGTGACCAAGCTGGCAAGGGCTTTCTTGCACTTCTCAAAGACACGTGCTTCCTCCGGACCCCATCCCAAATCATCCAAGGAAACGGAACTGACTGCCCGTTTTGTTCGCTTACCGGCGTGCTCATACACACGTTCCAGCAGCAGGTGTAGGGGTTCGACAAGGTTTGTGAAGTCGGGAATACCTGTCTTAACCCATTGCATGGCACACAGAAATTGTTGTAAATGCGCTCCGGTGGTTGGGGGTTCCATTGACAGAAGACCGTCTAATTGTCTAGGATCGTGACGTACGCCTTTGGCTGACACAATCCGACCACACCACTTGATTGATTTGGCAAACAGGACGCTCTTGCCTGGGTGCAATCGAATGGAGAACCGTGCACAGGTGTCGAAAAGCTTTTGAATACCTTCCAGCAGTCCTTCTCCTGTTGAGTTGTGAAGGAGAAGGTCGTCCAGCCAATAAAGAAGCTGCTGCAGTAGTTCCTTGGGAAACAACTCGGCTAGGACTGATTGTAGATGAGTCGTTGCATTTGTGGTACCATGCAGAACTCTGGTTGGAGTGAAGACGCCGTCCGGCGTGATGAACGATTGAAGTTTCTGGGACTCCTTAGCCAGTGGGAATTGCCAATACCCGTGCGACAGATCGAAAGAAGCGAAGAACTTGGATCCGGCGAGCTTCAATAATTCCTGCTCAATGTTAGGCATAGGAAACTGGTGTCTTACTGTGTACTTGTTGATGGGACGCAGATCAACAGTGAAACGAAAGCGTGCCGGTCCTGGTTTGGGAACGATCAGTGGTGCGGACGCCCATGGAGAGGAAGGGTTCGGGTACACCATTCCGGCTCGCACAAGATCATCGACAAACTTGTCGAGAAAATGACGTTGGTCTTGGGAGTACTTACGCAAGCGGACGCGGATGGGTTTGGCGTCTGGGGTGAGAGTGATTTTCAACGGTTTGAATTGGGCCGGTGGTCCTGAAGAGAGCGAGGTCCGAAATATGTTCATGTGTTTTTGTACCATTTCTTGAAGTTGCTTTGCTTCGGGTTCCTCTAGTCCATTGTCCACCGCGGCTTGCACCATAACGTCCACTGCCTTGGAAATGGTCTCATGCCGATCGCTATCAAGTGGATCCAAAAGGGCTGGATCGGGGAATGGATCTTCGATCCGTCGAGCTGCATAATAATTGACCCGCGGGCGGTCAGTCCCTGGTGGAGGTGCCTCTGGTGTAGGGGCACTGTCCGAAGAACTGAAACGTTCAGTCATAAGGCGGCTGACGTACCCGCCTGCTGAAACAGATGTAGGGTTCCCTACTTCGGAGCAGTCCGCCCCGTTCAGAGCAAATCTGTTGTTGTCGAGCAACGTGTTGGTGTCTACACGCAGATGCTGCAGTACAGGTCTACCAATCAGCAGGTTCTCGCAAGCTAGTTCGTCGTCGGCAACTAAGAAGGAAATGTTCATTAGAGCTAGGTTTCCCGATGCCAAGTTGTAGTGGATGAAGGCATCCACTTCGGCACTGAAGTAGATATAGACATCCACTTCAGCACCATAGCTCCACCAAGGATTGCTGCACCCACGCTCGGGTGGCATTACCTCCTACATAGTTAGTGTACCGTAGTAGTTTTCTGAAGCAGAAAACATTGGCAGTGGTGTACTTAAGACACCACATCTCTACCTCTTCAGTAAAATCAGAGGCATCGAACCTCAACACTCAGCACCCCTTTTGCGCATTGCAACCACACAAGCGCACAGTGATCACTGCCGATACTGGTTGTATCGCGTTTCGCTTGTTCGATCACCACAATGGCGTCCGCTTCGACGCCCACCGCTCAGTCTGGAGAAGAAATGGAATATCTTCTTCAGCAACCATCGTCCGTAGCCTTTTCCGTGGACCACCCAAGACTCTCTAACACCAATCCAAGGTCAATTCGGATATTTCTACGTCAGTACGACCAGTATTCGAAGGAAGTCATGGAACGAGCGCTACAGCTTTCGGTCATTGACTCGACCACCACCGAGCCTGTCCGTCCGGCCAGTATTTGCTTCTGTGTAGACTCTGAATGGCTTCAGTCCTGTATTGATTTGGAATACATTCCTACGGTCAAGATGTCCGAGGACCTTACGGATGCCAAACTTCGTAGGTATTTGGAAACCGAAGCCGAGGAAGAAAAAGACACTATGACGGTGACAGAAATTAATGCTATAATCAAACGTGAACTTTCGATGGACATGTCTGACAGCTCCTCCCGCTCGCGAATGAAGGGGCTTTTCACGTCGTATGTGTCTACGTTGCGTAGGAATGGGCTCATTTGGGTAATGAATGACCATCCTAAATTATCAGTCAAGCACATTGTAGCTACTATCCGTCCCAGAACATTGCAACAACGTCTCGAAACAGACCTGGAACTGGTGTATTCACCTCTGAAGAAGGACTTCAAAGGTTTTATGAAACACGCAATGTCTGTGTCCGAAGCATTTCAGATCGTAGACAATGGTCCACCCTCTAGAACGCGAGTTTCAAAACCCCGCAAAGGAAACTTTGTAAGTTTTGCCACGAGTAGCGAGTCCCCAGCCCCCTCAAGCTCTTCAACAGAGCAGAAGCGCGCAAGCCAGAAATCCAAACGACTTCCCCCGTTCTGTCCGCACGAACCATGCCAGCGTGAAGGTGAACGGCATTGGATTGATGATTGTACGAAGGCCACCGCTGTCGAGAAGGAAGCTCTGAAAGCTCATCTTTCAGCCAAGAAGGCAGCGGATGGACCTGCCAAGAACACAAGGTCTCACAAAGTCAAAGCGAAGCCAGGTAGTGTGGGACGTGTGAAACCTGCCCAGTACTCTACAGACGCAAGCTGTTCTGTTACTGTTTCCGATGGCATGACTTCCGTCGAGACTTCCGGTCGCTGTGATGATGGCAGTGACGACAGCATTGTGTCACCTACACTCGCAGAGTCAGCTGCCTTGCAAGGTATCGGGAAGATTTCCGCTATCAAGAAGGTCACGTTGGCTGTGGCACTAAGGAAGGATAATCAGGCAGAAGCAGAGAGTTTCTCTTTTTCACGCACATGGACAGTACCGCGCACCATTCTACACCTGGCATCTGGAAACTTGGCACTCATGAAGATCTCATTTTTGGTTGCTGATAACGATCTGGCTTGTGAGAATCTACTCATCGGCAGACCCGTACTGCAGCATTTGCGTGTAGACACTCATACTCTGCTGGACAGAAACCGCTTCGCGTTGAATGGGGCAGACTGCTCACAAGTCGGAAACCCCACATCCACTTCGGCAGGTGGGTACGTCAGCCGTCTCATGATTGCACGCCTAAACTGCTCTAGTACAACATTCGAATCAACTACAGTTGCGCCCGACCGTCCAAGGGTGAACTACTATGCCCAGCGACGGGTTGAAGACCCATTCCCAGACCCAGCTCTTCTTGACACAGTTGACAGTGAGCAGCATGAGAGCATCCAAAAAGCAGTAGAAGACATGTTGCAAGTGGCAGTTGGAAATGGACTAGAGAAAACCAAGGCGAACCTTCTCAGCGAAATGGCACATGAACATATCAACATCTTCAGAACCTCGCTTTCTTCAGGACCACCAGCACAAGTCAAGCCACTGAAGATTGCCATTACACCTGATGCCAAGCCAGTTCGCGTCCGTCTGCGTAAGTACTCGCAGGACCAGCGGGATTTTCTTGACAAGTTCGTTGGAAATCTTGTTCGAGCTGGTATGGTGTACCCCAATCCGTCGTCTCCATGGGCATCAGCACCACTTCTTGTCCCCAAACCTGGACCAGCTCGTTTCCGATTCACTGTAGACTTGCGGCCCATCAACAAGTTCACAGTCCAGCATCAGTTTCCAATGCCGAATATTGAACAGGAACTACTCAAGCTGGCTGGATCCAAGTTCTTCGCCACTTTTGATCTCTCTCATGGGTACTGGCAGTTCCCTTTGGATAAGGCCTCGCAGGAACTCCAGTCATTCATAACGCCTGATGGCGTCTACACACCAACCAGAGTTCTGCACGGGACAACAAACGCTACGACACATCTACAATCCATTCTGGCAGAAGTGTTCCCCAAGGAGCTCCTCCAGCAGATTCTCTATTGGCTGGATGACATACTGCTTCACAATCGAACTGTGGAGGGACTACTGAAAGGAATTCGAAAGCTGTTCGAAACCTGTGCACGTTATTCGATCCGACTACATCCAGGCAAGAGTATCCTGTTTGCTCAAACCATTAAATGGTGTGGACGACTTGTATCCGCAGATGGAGTACGCCATGACCCTCGACAGCTTGACGGCCTCCTTTCCATGGAACCTCCAACCACTGGAGCCCATTTGCAACAGTTTGTGTGCGCCATGCAGTGGGTCAAAACCGGCATACCGAACTTCACGAATCTCATTGAGCCCCTACACCAAATGTTGGAAAGGGTATATGCCGTAGCTGGTAAGCGCACCAAACGAGCTGTAGCGAACGTATCATTGCAGGATCTGGGATGGGATGAGAAAGAAAACATTGTTTTCGATCAGTGCAAGAAGGCGCTCGCTAATCTGGTTACTCTCGCTCATCGCGACGAGCGGCAGCGGCTATGCATTTACACAGACGCATCTGACACCTCTTGGTCTGGTATCGTTACGCAAGTACCGAAAGAGGACCTCCATCTCCCTCACGCCGAGCAAAGGCACAGCCCGCTTGCATTTTGTTCCGGAAGATTCAACACGACTCAATTGGCTTGGTCGACTCTGGAGAAAGAGGCTTTCGCAATAATGGCTACAGTCGAGAGAATGCATTGGCTTGCTGCCACCTCCGCAGGATTCGACCTCTTCACAGACCACAACAACCTCGTTTTCATATTCGACCCTCTCTCTCTCTCATCCCGGATCTCAGCCTATCCTCAACACGAAAGGTTCTTCGTTGGGCTGTGCGTCTCAGTGTATACTTGTACACATGCTTCCACATCAGTGGACTGGACAATGTGTGGGCTGACATGTTAACGCGTTGGTCTGCACCCAGAATTGTCCGAAGGTTACTCCAGATTCCAAATCTGCCAACCGCCAACACCGATGAATTCTGCTGGCCATCTGCAGAAGAAGTAGCACTGGAACAAGACCAACACTCCAACGTTCGCCCATTAGATCTACATTGTCTTAATGGAATCTGGAGAACCTCTTCAGAAGCCATTTGGATCCCGGAAAAGTCTGAGAACCTTCAGCTGAGACTCTGCATCATTGCCCACACTGGTCCCGCCGGCCATCGTGGTAGGCAAACTACATCAAATGCTCTGAGCAAGAACTATCATTGGACAACACTGTCGAAAGACATTCAGGATTTTGTAGATGCCTGCATCCACTGTATTTCGACCACTGGAGGTGAGAAAGTTCCAAGGCCCTTTGGTCCGGCACTCCATGGGTCAAAGCCAAACGACCTTCTCCAGTTTGACTACATTGAAATTGGACCAAGTCATGTAGGGTCTAAATACATCCTGATGCTTCGAGATGATCATTCCGACTACAAGTGGTTCTTTCCTACCTCAGGAACGACATCGGACAACGCCGCGCTTTCTATCGTAGACTGGTGCGCTGCCTTTAATGTTCCGCAGGGCTTGATGTCCGATGGTCCAACGCACTTCAAGAACGAGACCATCAGGAAAATAACGAAGTATCTTCGCGTACCGCATCATTTCACGCTCCCCTACACACCATGGAGCAATGGGGCAGTGGAAAGACTTGGCAAAGAACTCATCCGAACACTTCGGGCGTTGACATCCGAGTATCAAATGGATTTCAAAGAATGGCCCGATCTCATTCCAATCATCCAGAGCATCTTGAACAACACCCCGTCTCCTCACCGCAGCAACACTGCACCAATCACCGCCTTCATGGGTCTCAAACCTACTCCCCCTATCTCTACCTTCCTGCGCACATCTACCGCGAAGCCTGTTAACATTCGCGCAGCACGATTAGAGCGCTCTACCAACATGGGCGTTCTGCAAAAGTTGATGTCCGAGTTACAACCTTTAGTGCACAATGCGCTACAGAACAACAGACAGAAGTCGAGAGAAAGGGCTTCCAAGGGCACTCTAGCAAATTTTGAGAAAGGGGATTTTGTATTGGTGGCAAGAGATGATTTCACGGCCGGTGAGAAGCTTGCGTTACGTTGGAGAGGACCACGCCGAATTGTTAAGGCACTTTCGGACTACGTTTATCAAGTCGAAGATCTCAGGAACGGATCGCTCAAGGACATACATGGCTCTCGGTTGAAGTTTTACCATGACGAATCCTTGAACAAAGAGGCCATTTTGTCCCACGTTCTTTCATCTGAGACCGGTATGCCCGTAGGACGTTTACTTAAGTTGGTGGAAAGAGAGGAAGGCCTATTGGTTCATGTTCGCTGGAAAGGTCTTGATGAGGCAGAGGACACTTTGGAGCCTCTCAAACAGATCTATAAGGACGTTCCAGTTATGCTGCAAAAACTACTTCGTCGCAAAACCACATCCCCCGATCTGGCTAAGAAAGCAAAAGCTGCGCTTGGCCTTTAAAGGAGGGAAGTGTAGTGGATGAAGGCATCCACTTCGGCACTGAAGTAGATATAGACATCCACTTCAGCACCATAGCTCCACCAAGGATTGCTGCACCCACGCTCGGGTGGCATTACCTCCTACATAGTTAGTGTACCGTAGTAGTTTTCTGAAGCAGAAAACATTGGCAGTGGTGTACTTAAGACACCACATCTCTACCTCTTCAGTAAAATCAGAGGCATCGAACCTCAACACTCAGCACCCCTTTTGCGCATTGCAACCACACAAGCGCACACAAGTGTAGGATGGTACGCGGTACAGTCCATGTTCGTGAAAAGAAGAAACTTTCTGGCTCTGGTTTGTCTCCCTTCCGGAGCGCAACTACCATCGAGACCTTCTGAATAGCGGTAATCTTCCCAATTCCCCGTAGCGCGGCTGATTCAGCGAGAGTTGGTGACACTATGCTGTCATCGCTGCCATCATCACATCGACCTGTAGTGTCGATTGAAGTCATTCCATCTGATATGGTGATGGAGCAGCCTGCATCACTTTGGGAATGAGCGGGCTTTACACGGCCCACGGTTCCTTGAGAGGACTTAGACTTTTGAGATCTGGTGTTTTTTGCAGGGCCGTCTACAGCCTTTCTGGTCGAAAGGTTGGCCTTCAAAACATGCTTCTCTGCGTCAGTGGCTTTTTGACAATCGTCAATCCAGTGTCGCTCAGCCCCGGCTCTACACGGGGGATGGGGGCAAAATGGTGGGGGACGTTTGCTTCTCTGATTGCTCCGTTGTGATTCTGCGGAGGGAACGGACTTGGTGCTACCGTCTCTACTAGATGCCAATGTTTCAGGGTGTCCCTTACGACCCCTGGAGGTTCTTATCCTTGACGGTGGTCCATTGTCTATGATCTGAAAGGCCTCTGCGACAGTCATTGCGTGCTTCATAAAACCTTTGAAGTCCTTCTTCAGAGGAGCGTACACAAGTTCCAGATCCGTTTCAAGGCGCTGCTGCAATGGTTTAGGCCGCACAGCAGCAATGACGTGCTTCACAGCTAGCTTGGGATGGTCTTTCATGACCCAAGTGATTCCGTTTCTACGCAACAAGGAAACGTAAGAAGTAAACATGCTTTTCATCCTTGATCGCGAGGAGCTGTCGGACATGTCCATTACAAGTTCACGCTTGACGATTGCATCAATTTCCGTCACTGTCACTGTGTCTTTCTCCTCCTCGGCCTCGGATTCCAAATAGGATCTCAATTTGGTGTCGGTAAGGTCAGTGGACTCCTTGACACCCGGAATGTATTCCAAATCGATGCATGACTGTAGCCATTCGGAGTCAACACAGAAGCTGATGCTGACGGGACGTACGGGTTCGGTTGTGATCGAATTAACGACGGAAAGCTGTAGCGCTCTTGCGGTAACCTCGTTTGAGTACTGATCGTATTGACTTAGAAAAACCCGAATGGCTTTGGGGTTGGTGTTCGTAAGTTTTGGGTGAGCAACAGAGAATGCTACTGAAGACGGTTGCTGGAGAACGTAGTCACTGTCCTCTCCAGACTGAGCGGAAGGCGTCGAAGCGGACGCCATTGTTGGTGATCGAACAGATGATTGAAAAAAGCGATACAACCAGTATCGGCAGTGATCACTGTGCGCTTGGTTGGAATTGCGCAAGTTTGGTGGTGAAAGTGCTGAGGTTCGATGCCCCCGTTTACTAAGGAGGCAGCGGTTGTGGTGTCGTAAGTAAGCACCACAGCTGTTTCCAATCGGGAACATGACTACTCTAGGCTACTACCTAAAACGGATGTGCCACCCAAACGTGGGTGGCACCATCTTGGGTGGCTGTGCTGTCCTGAGTGGATGGTTCCATCCACTACACGGGGTGCTTTTCCAAAATGTTTCTGAAAACATTGGACAATATGGTTGAGAAATCTGCTCCTGAGTCTCCCAGAGCGACTTCTTCCACATCGTTCAGAAGGACCGCGTACCTTCCTTCCTCTTCGTTCGGGCTGGTTTTCGAGGGTAGACGGATAGAGAAAATTTTTGCCCGATTCTTCTTCTCAGCAAAATGCTTGTCCAAGAGTTCCTTCTTCTTGGCTTTCGAAGTAGCAGGGCATTTGCTGATGGGGTGAATGCCTTTGCATTCCTCGGTATCCAAGCAAGGCTTTGGCCATTCGTCTGAACGCTGGCCTGCTTTTCCATTTCCAGATAGTGCTCTTTGCCCCAGCCTCTCCCTCACAGGCCTGTTTGGCCTAGAGACCTTTGCAGGTGGTTCGTAACTGCTGCTTCGCGCATTTCACTTGTGCGAGTGCGCCTGCTTTCTTCTCGACTTGGACGTTGCCGACTGAACGGCGTGAACTTGGGTCGAGAGCGTAGCCAGGTTGTTGGCATAGAAAGTCAGGTTCCCTTTCTGTGCGGCAAACCACATGCCAATCTCATCTTTGACAAGTTGCTTGAGTTCCGGGGGTTCGAGCTTCTGTGTCAGCTTGAAAACAAGCTGTTTAAAGCGATCGGATTCTGTGATGACCTCCGACGCATTGTGCTCGTCGAGCGCAGTGATTACATTCAGCACGAATTGCTTGGCAGCTCCAGCCGGATCTCGTGTTGACAGTGAGTACTTGATTCCTGATAAAGCCTCTTCGACTCGTTCGTTGAGGTCTCGTGAGGAGTGGGCGAGTCGAGACTCGAACCACGACTGCACTGCTTCGTTTGTAGTCTCTTCGGCCTTGGAAGCGCCTTCGATTCGGCCCAGAATGCGAAGGCTGTGGAGCAGCTTGGGCTGGATGCATTGCCGAACGGAGGCAGCTTTCAAACATTGGTTTCCAGGCCTTCCTGCATTGACATCATTTACTCGGTCTACGTATGCCGCGTAATCTGTTTCGAACTTAATGAGTTCGGGTTGGGTCGCTTTCTTCAGCGTTGGCGCCTGGATGGTGTTCACCAGTCCGTACGTCGACATGTCTTCCTTTCGCAGCGGCTCGGTACGATTTGACGTCTCAAAGCGCTTTGTTGATCGATCACACTGCTGGAAACACACCGGCGCGTCCTACGGGCAAGCAAACGCGAAGAGCAGGCACAAGACCTTAGCAGACTCTGCCAAGGATGCCTCCCGTTTCCTCGGAGTTGTTCCTCCGAGGGCGGGGCTTTTTATTCTCTAACTCGTTGCGTGTTTCGCAGCCTACATAATGCGCTGCGTACTATTGCGTGGCTTGCGTTTGGACTTGCTTCCTGAAAAGGTAACTGTCCGTGTAGTCCTCTACCCACGACTACGTGGCTAGTGTTCGGACTTTTTTCCTAAAACGGAAACCCACAATACTATTGTGGTGAGTCTGCGGCCTCAGCATTGCTGGTGATATCAACAGTCACCAAAGCCGAGATCTAGAAATTCTGACCGTTCACTTTCGACCTGTATATCCATTCGCCTCCCGAGAATATATAACGTTTCGTATAATTCTCGCAAAAGTCTCGGTGTGCGAGAGAGCGTAACTTTTTTGTTGGCTTCCAATTGACGAGCCACTGGCCTTACCACGCCAAGAACAATTATAAACTCTGCAAGTGCGTCCTTTTGTTCATGGGTCAAATGCGGAAGTACGTGCGCTCCAATATTAAGTTCTGTAGAGACAGAAAATATATTGTCCATGCGCGTCCAATAGGTCAGCAATGCCCCCAGTTTGGAGTGCGAGCATTAAGTAGCTGTGAAGCTTTTGCGTGTTTGTTGAGATACTTAGTAACACCATCTACGTGTTCCATCATCTTCTCGCATGGGGTATCTTTCTTGAATACGTCTTTTACAGCTAAAGCAATGGTACGTACAACACACCGTACATAACCTACTATTAGAAAACAGATGAGCTATTGGCGCTATGCTCTCTTGTGACAAAGGGCATGCAGTTCATGTATTTGAACTTTCAACACTCCCCTTCGACCTGTGCTCACTGTCAAGCCGAAGGACAAAGCTTACAGAAGAACTGATCTGCCTGATCTGGTTACCTTCACACTGTAACTCCCCTTCTGCTGTACACATGTACAATCTCTTTGTCAAATGTCACTTCTGGGACTCGAACCCAGGGTCTACAGCGTAAAGCTGGGCCCATAACCTATTAGAAAACAGATGAGCTATTGGCGCTATGCTGTCTTGTGACACAGGGCGTGCAGTTCATGTATTTGAACTTTCAACACCTACGTAGTTCGTCATCAAATCGACAGCCAGCGCTGTTGCAGATTCATTATCACTGGTTGCCGAGAAGACATGAATATCATCGCTTCCCACAATAGGGCTTTGATCTAATACCTCTTCCATTAATGACCTAAGCTGTTCGCCATTTTTTATGTGCTTCCCATGTTTAGTGTAGTTATAGGCAAGCTTCGCAACGTCCAAAGTTTGTCTACAAAGTGCCAGGTCATTCCCAGGATCGGAGCATCAAATGCTGCAATCCAGCAGTCCAACGTCAGGCATCCTGTCATCGCTTCCTTCACTGAAACATTGATAATTGAACAGACGGCTATATAAGTTTCTAATAGAAATTTGTCGACTGGTGCTTTGCTCGCAAAACACAAACGACCACCACATACATCTATCAAACATTGCAGCAGAGGCGACCCTATTTTAGTTATGGAGGTTTCAGTAGCACACGCAACAAAAAACTGCCCGTACTGGTTGTAGCATCTTAGGGTCAACCTTATCGGTGTTGTACGTCCCCATTGGTGACGTGCAAGCTTGGAAGCCGCTCCTCTTCTGGAAATAATATATTTTTCGAGGGCCCGCAGAAGTGGATTTATCAGAGCTCATTCTAGAAGCGGCGTGGCGCAAGGTGCTCTTCAACGACGCAGACGACCTTGGTGTTAGTCCTGCTGCTTTGTTCACCAAGACGACATTGGTTGTTTCCATCAACTTGCGCCACGCTCGCTTTATTGAAAACATTTACCGACATTGGTTGTTTCCATCAACTTGCGCCACGCTCGCTTTACTACTCCCTCCAAGTTTCTGTTTCCTAACACAAATCCTCTTTCACTCCACACGCCTTCTTTTAGCCTCTCACCGAATTGCAATCCATACCTCTTTCTTCTCGTCAGAACCGTTCCCACGCCAGCATAGATGCCAGTCAAGCTCCAGATGTTAGAGTTTGGTGAGCACTGTTCTCGAGAGGTGTCTGCCTCGCGTTAGAGGTACATTTGTACTTGTGTGGAATCATGCGCGTTTCAGTCAAGATTGGCGCACATATGTGGCATTTACACCGGTCGCCTGGCATTCTGCTCACCTCTGTGGGGCTGTAGGTGCTCACCATTCTAACAATGTGCTCACCCTTGTGGGCGCACAATGTGCAAGGGGTAGTTATCTACAAATTGCATAAATACCCCTCTCGCCCCCCGAAGACGGCGAACAATCGGGGGCAACGAAAGAGTTCACTGCAGAAGCACTACCGCCGCGTAGTAAACCAACATTGTTTTTTCTTTGTTCTGTCCCTCTGACGCCCAGTTCTAATTGTCTATTCCACTCGCCAATCCGAGGTTGGCGCCAACAGCACAGCCCGCTTCAACTACTCCCGCCCCTGCACACACCGGTGCTCTCCTTTATCTTTCTGTACCCAGACATTAAAGATCTTACGCCTCGAAGCGATAGCTTTGCGATGAATAATTGGTGATGACACGAGTTCGGTTTCGACGCCTGTTTTGTTCCCTCTCCTGACCAAATATAGATTCTATCCTTTTCCACGGAGAAGAAGAAAGGTTCTGACGTTGAAGCTTGTCATGGAGTCTGATATGTTTAGTTTGATAGTGCTTAATTATGTCGGACGTAGAGAGGTCTTGGTTCATTGCCATTACAAAGTCACAGACCATGCATTTAAAGCTTACTTTTGAACCACTTTTGGAGATACGAGCTGCGTGTGTGCTCCGTATTGAGCATCGTGCTTGAGTTTTTCCGGATTGTTGTGTCTGTCGGCGCTTCATTTTCTGATTTCGCTGCTTTTGAATGAGATTCTTGGCATTGATTTGAAGGTTTGTAGGTGGTTGAGATGGCGGTATAGCATGTTGTGTGTCTTTCCCCTTCTTATGGACAGTTAATGATGCACCAGAAGTGTGTTTTCGCATCTCCAAATGTGTTAAAGACACAAACAAGAAGCAAAGGTAGTCATTCGCAAAAGTAGGGAATCGCTCAAACTAAGTAAAGGCTGGTTGCAAATCAGTTTGTTGAAGCACTGTTTACTTGTTTTCTAGCGTTCGTCGTTCGTAGCTTGTGCTTGACCTTCTATTCTACGTTGATGGCTGCTTGCTGGGGTTTTTATACCCGCGCTGACACACGTCGCATCCTGTAGTTCTTGGCCACGCAATCTCTAGTGCTCACAATGCGCACGGCCACGCAACACATACTGCTAACACTACGCAACGCCACACAATCTCTAATGCACTAGATAATATCTAATGATCAGCAGCTCTCCCTGTGTCAGTTGCTTGCGTACAGTATTGCCATTTGCATTCTGACATGCAGTAGTTGCATTTGCGCGTTGCATTTTGCTGACACTGCGTTGCGTTAGTCTTCCAGCAACCAATGCAGCTGACAATTGCATCCATTGCATTACATACTATTCCCTCTTCGAGTTGATCTTATCCAATTGACTTGTGAGAACTGTTAGAGAGCGCTTCGTCGAAGTCCATGGAGATGGTTCCCTCGTACAACATCAATTCTAAACTATCACACATCGGGCTATCCGTCTTCGTAATGGGATCTGCGTAGTTCATCCTACCCGGAATCCACACCATTCTATGGATGTTCCGCGTCTCGAACTCGTACCGAATGACGCCGACGTCTCCGCGAATCGACCGGTCTGCTGCATTGCGGCAAGTAGAAAGCGTTTGGTACAAATCCTTAGAGTCAAAAATAATCCAGAGTCCAACTTCAATTCCTAGTAATTCGCTGAACGCCTTACAAAGTACCTTCCCTTCGTCTATTCCTTCTCCAGCAGCCAAAGTCTCCGCTGAACCAATCGACTTCACCGGCCCTCTTGCCTTATGTGAGCTCCATGATATGACATGGATGGCTGCACCTCGCTTCAAGTCGCCAAAGAGCAGTCCCGCAACAAAACCAAGCTGCGCGTAGTCTTCGCTCCGACTAGCATCACAGAACACAACTACTGAAACCTTACACTGCTGCACATGCACGGGTCGGACTAAGTTCACGGTAGTTCCTTTCTTCTTCAACCACCTCAGCATGTTGATCTGGGCAATAAAGTCCTTGACTCTCGGAGTTGGGCCCTTCTGCTGCAAGTAGCTTGCGACGAACGCGCAAAACGGTGAAGCAGCAATACCGAGCCATCCGATGCAACTGTTGAGAGACCGAAAAGTAGCGAGTTCAATGCTGTTGAGTGCGCTTTCCTGCTGCTTTCTACGGGACCTGGAGATAGTTCCTGGTTGGTAGCCTTGTAACTTCTCGTCTCCATCGATCGAAATGGTCATATCATCGCGCTGTTTAATCAGTAGCCCGTAGAACTGAATCTTTCCAGGTCCATACACGATAGTTCCAAGTTGGTAACGCTTCTTGATATTCTCAATAACTTCTGTTACCTTACTTCTCTTCCCTCCGAACAAGATGTCATCCCCCACTTTAACTACCACAACGCTGATCTTTCCATCGTCAGTTCTGTAGAATAGTTGCGGCACGTACACGAGTTGCGAGAATCCAAATCCTCGCAATACATCGTCGCTGAGTTGCTGCCACTTTGCTCCGGCGTTGGCTAGTCCATAGGCGGCTGACAATAGTAACCAGCAGTGCTGACGTCGAGTGTCACACTCGCGCGGGGGTAGCACATAAACGTCACGGTGGGCTTTGGTCTGCAGAAATGCACTCTTGAAGTCGATCTTTGCAAGAATCCAACGGTGGATGGTCGCAAGCGAAAGTAGTATTCGGACTCCAACAGGCGGACAGGTCGCTGAATCGGTCTTGAGTGCACCCTTGTCGCGGTCCTTGTTGCCGTGAACGGCAATCCTGGCCTTCAGCGTCAGTGAGCCATCGTCGCATTTCTTTACCTTATAGAACACGTGGCTTGTCACGATGTTGGCCTTCTTCGGCACCTGCGAGATGGGAACGACTCGGACGATCTTCTTGAACGATCGTTCTTCTCGCTCGTAGGCGTTCTGTGTTGCGTACGGTGGCATACCCTGCGCTTGATGAAGCATGAATTCTGTTGATCCGAACGCGTCGTGGTACGTCTTGACGAGTTCTTGCTCCTTGCTGTGGAGCTTCTGTCCTGGCGAGAGTTCTACTTTGGCCGCGTTGACTACATCTGGCGCTCCGTCTGCCCCATGCTGATTACCCTTCTGTACGTAGTTCCATACTTCGTTCTGCAAGTCGAGTTCTTCCTTATCGCCGTCCGCGTAGTGAATAGAATGCCTTCCAGATGCTTCACTGTAGCTGTTCACAGTACCTGGGTAAAACTCCTTGTCGATGGGCCAGTATACTTAAATACTGTCCCCTACGCTAGGCAGATTCGGTCTGATGGGGTCCGGTTCTTCTTCGTCGGTGTGCGCTCGATGTGTCGGCATGTCTTCGTCCTCTTCCAACGACCTTCCATAGCTCTTTTCATCCTGCAACTGATCTACAACTTCATCCAAATTTCTGTCCAGTTCATCGATAGCATCTTGCACAGCGATAGCTAGCTCCTGATCCTTGATCGCCGGCCTTACATCTTCGATCGCGGCGCTAATCTGCTTCCCTTTGGATCCGGCTACGGTTATGGTACGATTCGCGACATCGTATGCCAGCACTGCTTTGTTGCTCGATCACTTGCCACGCTTGTCGTACTGATTCTTGACAAAGAGCTGAACTATATCTCCTACTGCAATTGGGAATTCGTTCACGGTTTTCGAGCGGAGGATAAGCGTAAGTTTGCGTTTGGCCAATAGCTTTTGGTATGCGTCGACAATATCCTGAGGTAGCAGCTTAGGCAGCCCGCCGTTTTCTAGCGGTCTGGCATATCCCTTTGCTAGTTCCTGTGCGGACAGTACCTCGCTTCCGTACAGGTCGTTCGATATCCTTATCGCTTGCTGAATGGCCAGTTCTGCTATCCAATCGCTCGTATCGTCTTGTGCTGCTTCCTTGATACGCAGAAAAACGTCCCGGATTATGCGGTGCTTGGATTCCAGTACGTTCTTGTTGTGCCTTCTGGGCGGTAGGGATCGCGCTTCTATATCAAGTTTGGCAAGGTACTCACCGAAGATGCTGTTCTTGAATGCCTTGTCGAAAGCTACCACTCGCGGTGCCCAGGACGGCGTAATCCAATGCGCGTCGAACACCAAAATCACCTGCCGCATGGAGGTGTCAATGACTGCTGCGCCTACTGAATAGCGCGACGTCGCGTCCATTACGTGCATCGCGCAGTACTCGTCGAGAAACAGGTGATCTACGCATACTACTTCGTTGAATGACCCGGTCATGTTGCTAAGCGATACCTTTCGCGTGTTCGCGGGCCTTGCAGTGGTCGCACACGCTGTGCACCTCTCCAAGGTCTGCTGGAGGTAGTTGTCCACCTGCTGGTTCTACAGCTCGTTGCGCTGTAATAAAGCCTTGATGTCAGAGTACGTGGAATGTCCACACACATGCTTGTGAACCTTGTGAACAATCCTCTTTAGGTCCTTCCATGGTTTGTTTGCATGGTCTCCTTCCAGGTGAGCGGCTGCGCAGAAGAGAGTTGTCTCTGTGTCGACCGTCATGTTGTCGGTACGAAAGGTAAACGCGGCGTGGGGAATGTACGTGTGCATTTCGCGATCGATCAAGGAAATGCGTCCTTGAGGTTCACCGCTCGCGTCTGGCGGCAGCTTTAGAACGTTCTGGTGGATGCGCAGTATGTCGCAGTGGTTGGTGACGTTTCTGCCTACTACCCACTGTGAGGAGCCATCTAAAACCAAATGACGGATACGTACACGTTTGCCTTCGTCGGTTTGCGCTGTAAACATAACTGATCCAAGGATCTTCCTGGCTTCGCTGCTGTGCTCCCCCTTTCCATACTGCCAATGAGTGCTGTCGCCAAGTGCTTCAGGTAGTGGTTCCAGTTCTCCATTCCATTCCGGACACACGATCTGGCTGATGAGCTGCAGTTCGGTATATCCAATACCGCTGTAGGGCGCTGCGTTATCCAGAAGCGGTCCAAAAAATTCATCGACGCAATCGTCGGGCGTGTCTGCGGTGGCTGCGTTCAATGTTGCCATATTGAACGTTATGACCTTATCTGCGGCGGGTTCCGACCCTTTCGGAGCATCCAAGGCAACAAATCTGGGCTTCAATGACCCGTCCTTGTTGTGGTCGTCGACCCAGTGGCCGAAAATCTTGCATCTGCGGCACCTGGTTCTCCCCTTGAGGTCTGCCATCTCTTCTGGGGTCCTGCGCTGGCGCCGAAATCCTCTCTTGCCGTTGTTTCTAGATGGGGTGTAGTTGGCAGAGTGTTGATCGATCACACTGCTAGAAACACACCGGCGCGTTCTACGGGCAAGCAAACGCAAAGAGCAGGCACAAGATTTTAGCAGACTCTGCCAAGGTTGCCTCCCGTTCCTCGGAGTTCCTCTTCCGAGGGCGGGGCCTTTTATTCTCTAACTTGTTGCGTGTTTTGCAACCTACATAATGCGCTGCTCACTATTGCGTGGCTTGCGTTTGGACTTGCTTCCTGAAAAGGTACCATGTCCATGTAGTCCTCTATCCACTACTACGTGGCTAGTGTTTGGACTTGTTTCCTAAAACGGAAACCCACAATACTTATTGTGGTGAGTCTGCGGCTTCAGCATTGCTGGTGATATCAACAGTCCCCCATAGCCAAATGTCTCATTTGGTTATTAGAGAGAGATATTGCCGGCAATTCTTCGCTGACGCTTTGTGCCCGACTCGATACATTCTTTGACGTATTCCTTCAAGAGTTCAGGTACGTCTGCTCTCAAAGATTCGAGAGATACCCAATCGGTTTCTTCGTCGGAAAACCCTTTCCATTGAACGAGTAATTCGACTTTTCCTTTCGACTGCCTTATTTCTTTAAAATCTGCGATTGTTAACAGTTCGTCGGCTTGGTAGGCAAGATGTTCCTTAACATCTTCGGTTATTTCAAAATCTGCGTTGCGGAAGAACTTCAAACGACGTCCATGTGCCCACTCCTTTTTCCCGGTGAGCAAATCTTCGACCTCGAAAAGATAGTTATCCCGGCAAAGCTTGACCCTGAAAGGGCCGTGCCACTGCAGACTAAGCTTGGATCCTTGTTGTCGCTGCAATAGCCCACGAAGGACGTAATCTCCTTCAGTAAATTGATTTGGCGTACTCCTGTCTTCTAATTGTGGGATTCAACGGCGGTGCGGCGCTTCTTCGAAGAGATTTCCGCGCATTCGCGATGACAATTGTCCAATGACGAGTGGAGTCGTTCGGTCTCTAATAGAGCTTTTGCGCATGCGGCATCGATACAGTTCACCTTCTTTCTGGCGTTGCCTCGCACAATGGTTGCCAGCGGGGAGTCCTGGGGCAATCCTGTGAAGACTGTCAAAGGAAATTTCTGTTTTAGTCTCTTAGTTGGAGAATTGTTCAGCGAGGATTGTAAGAGTGGCAGGACCGAAGGCCAAGCGGAATGAGGCAGTTGAAATTCTGAAAGTACTGCTCTGCAAGCACGTAGAACCTCGCGACAGACGACTTCGACAGTGCCGTTGCTCCACGGGCAGTACGGAAGAGTGAAGTGGTGGTTGACTTTCAACGCTCCTGCTACTTGCTTCATCAATGTGTTCTTGAAGTGACTGCCCTGGTCTGAAAGCCAGTAGTGTGCGATTCCGAAAGAGGCAAACCAATCCACCAGTACAGTAGTTGTAGTCTCAGCGTCGGCTTCTGATGTTGGCTTTAGCCACACATATCCTGACAGGTCGTCTTTTACGACGAGACAGTACGATTTGTTGTTCTCGCCCTTCTTCATGTAGAGGTAGTCAAAATGTATGACTTCGTTTGGTTTGCTCGCGTGTAGTGTGTGCCCCAGAGGCCTCGGTACCATGGTCCCGGTCTGAGTTGCGACACAGTGTAAACATGTAAGAACGAATTCTTTTGTATTGTCGCGCAGGTTCTTCTACCAAAAATGATTTGAAATGGTGACGAAGGTGGGATCCAATCCTCTGTGGCCAGCTTTACCTGTGTGAGCTGCGTTGAGAATGCGCAGTTTCAGACGAGTGTCGTTCTCGGGGATCCATACCTCTCCTGTTGACATTGTCCATGCCGGTTCGGTCTTCGAGATTCTTTTGGGCGCAATTGCTTTGTTGGTGTGTTGTGATTCAGCGATGGTGCTGAGTGAAGGCCAGTCCAGATGTTCATGGACGCTAGGGTTGACAGGAGCGAAGATGAGTGCGCTTACTCGTCCGACGCTGGTTGATTGAACAGTATCCTTCTGCTGCACTGCCCACCTTGTTAACATGTCGGCCCAAACGTTCTTCTCTCCTGGCACGTGCTCGATCACGTACCTGAACGCGCTGAGTTTCAAAGCCCAACGCAAGCTGACACGTCGGGCTGCGCAATGAGGAAAATGCAATGTAAAGTCGGGTACAAGAGGTTGGATTGGTTGAAACAGAGTTTATTGTTCGTTGTTTCCGGGCTGTGAGTACCGGGGTCTTGTCTGTCTGCTTGAGTAGGAATGCAAGAGAACTGTACTGAGTTGTCTTCTTAAATACCCTTTGCGCACGCTCTGGCGTAATGCAAGTAGTCTTGCAACGCACACGTAATCGTTGCTACGTAATGCCTCTCCGTCTCTCCTAGTACGTCTGATATTATTCTGCAAAGTGCAAGTATCCAATGCAACTCTCCTAGACCATTGCACTAGACTTATGCATCGTGCAAACATTAATGAAAGTATTTCGCTTTGCATTGCAAATGCAAATGCACTGCAAATGCACAATCAATGCTTGCATTCCATTCTAATTCTTTCTCGAAAACATTCTAACCGGTTGACTTGTTAGAACTGTTTGAGAGTGCTCCTCGAAGATCTAGAGATATTTTTCCGTCGTACAACATCAATTCCAACGGTTGTGTCAAAGGACTGTCTGTCTTTGTCAACGGGTCTGCGTAGTTCAATTTTCCAGGAAACCATATCATTCGGTCGACGTTATTGGTCTCATACTCATATCTGATGACACTTACATCTCCCCTAATCGATCGATCGGTGGCGTTCCTGCAAGTCGATAGAGTTCCATACAAGTCCTTCGAGTCCACTACAACCCAAAGAGGTACAGGTATGCCAAGTAAAATCTGAAAGGCCTTAGCAAGAACCTTTCCTTCATCGATGGCTTCACCTGCTGCCAAAGTTTCGGCAGAACCAATTGACTTAACCGGTCTACGAGATTTGTGTGAACTCCATCCAATGATATGAATGATAGAATCCTGCGATAGCTTCCCAAACAGAAGTCCAGCAACATAGCCAAGTTGTCCATAGTCTTCTGATCGGCTGGCATCCGAGAACATCACAACAGAAACTTCACATTTCTGGACATCGCAAGGTCTGTTGAACATCACTGAGGTCCCTTTTCTCTTCAACGCTCTCAAAAGGTTGATTTGTGTAACCAAGTCCTTTACAGTCGGTGATGGACCCTTTTGTTGCAAGTAGCTTGCCACGAAGGCGCAAAATGGCGATGCAGCGACTCCAAGCCATCCTAGGCAACTGTTGAGCGATCGAAAGGCAGATGATTCGATACTGTTAAGTTGACTGTCTTGCTCCTTTCGCCGCGTTCGACTGATTGTGTAAGCTTCGTATCCCTGCATTTTCTCATCTCCATCGATACGAATGGTCATGTCTTCATACTGAGTGATCATTAATCCGTAAAAGTTGATTTGGCCTGGTCCATACACAATAGTACCAAGTTGGTAGTCTTCCTGTATCTTGTCGATGACCTGGGCCAATTTCTCGCGAGGTCCGGCGAAGAGAATATCGTCAACAACCTTGACTGCGGCGCTGCTCATCTGGCTATCATACTTCTGGTAGAACAGTTGCGGCACATAAACGAGCTGTTGGTATCCGATTCTTCTTAAAACATCATCACTTAACTGCTGCCACTTTGCTCCGGCATTAACAAGGCCATACGCGGCTGAAAGAAGGAGCCAGTAGTGTTGATTACGCGTATTGCATTCACGCGGCGGTATTACATATACATATCGTAAGGCTTCCGTTTGCAGAAAAGCACTCTTGAAATCAATTTTTGCCACTGTCCATCGATTGACTGCCGCCAACGAAAGCAAAATTCTGATTCCAACGGGAGGGCATGTTGCAGAATCGGTCTTCAAACTGTCTTTGCGTTGGTCTTTGTTACCATGGACTGCAATCCGGGCCTTCAGGGTCAATGAGTTGTCATCACAACGTTTCACCTTGTACAGCACATGGCTGGTGACTACGTTGGCAGTTTTGGGTACTTTGGAAACTGGTACCTCTCTCACGACCTTCTTAAATGACAGCGCTTCCTTCTCATACGCGTTCTGGGTTGCATACGGGGGGAGTCCTTGGGCTTGGTGCAACATGAACTCATTTGAACCGAAAGCCTGAAAGTACTCACCGATTAGTTCCTTCTCCGAGCTCCGGAGTTCTTGTCCAGGTGACAACTGCACCTCTGCTGCTTCAATCGTATCCTGAACTCGCTCAGGTGCTGTGGCGTTGTCGATGGTGTCCGCGGTTGCTGTCGTGGTGACGTAATTCCATACTTCGTCTCGCAGATTTAACTTCTCTTTGTCGCCATCAATGTAATGTACATGATGCTTATCAGCGTCTTCGTCATACTTGTGGACTGTCCCTGCATAGAACGTTTTGTCCATGGGCCAATAAACTTCAATATGGTCTCCAACCTTCGGCATGATGGGTCCCGTTTGACCCATGTCATCTTCGGTGTCCTCGCGGTTGGTGGTTGTCGTTTGTACTAGTTGATGTCGAACTACTTCATCACTCTCGCCCGATTTATCTTCCAATCCGTGAAGAGAATCATCCAAATTCCTGTCAAGTTCGTCTATTGCATCTCGCACAGCAGCTGCTAGCTCGTTGTCATGAATTGCGGGTCGAACATCTTCGATTGCTGCATTTATCTTCTTTCCATTTGCTCAGGAACGGTAACAGTACCACTTTCACGTTGAAATGTAAGTATAGGCTTGTTCTGGGACCATTTTCCTCTCTTCTCGTGTTGCTTTTTGATGTATATCTGTACCAAATCTCCTACGGTTACTGGGGGTTCTTCGAACGTCCTGGACCTAAGGATTAAAGTCAGCTTACGCTTGGCCAAGAGAGTTTGGTGTGCATCGACAAGTTCCTGGGGCAGCAGCCTTGGCAGGCCGCCATTCTCGATTGGTATCGCATATCCTTTTGCCAACTCGTGCGCGGATAGGACGTCGTTTCCATAAAGATCGTTGGTTATCCTGATAGCCTGTTGCACAAAAAGAGAGCTTCTCCAATCAGTGGCTTCTACGTTTGAAGCCTCCTTCAGACGCAGGAAAACGTCTCTGATTATGCGATGCTTGGATTCGAGAACGTTCTTGTTGTGTCTACGGGCGGGTAGGGGTCTGACTTCAATTCCCCGCTCACTCAGATAGTCGTTAAATATGGTATTGTTGAAGGCTTGGTCGTACGCAACCACATCAGGTTCCCAAAATGGTGTTAACCAATGTGCGTCGAAGATCAATATGGCGTTTCGCATGGACGTATCTTCCACCTCCGCTCCGACTGAGTATCGCGATACGGAATCCATGATGTGCATTACCACATGTTGATGCAAGAACAGATGATCGACACACACGACCTCGTTGAACGATCTCGTCATTGAGCTTAGCGATACTTTTCTGGAGGCTTTGGGTGTCGCTGTTGCTTTGCAGGCGGTACAGTCTTCCAAAGCAGTCTGCAAATACTTGTCCACTTGTGCGTTCCAAACTTCATTCCTTTCCAAAAGAATTTTGATATCCGAGTAGTTTGAGTGACCACAGACATGTTTGTGCACCTTATCCACGATCTTTTTTAGATCCTTCCATGGTCTATCAGAGGTATCACCATCCAGATGAGCCGTTGCGCAAAACAACGCAGTCTCGTGTTCGGCTGTAAGTTCGGGTTCGTGGAAACTGAACACTGCGTATGGAATGTAGGTGTGCAAATCTTTGTCCACCAAAGTGATGTGGCCTTGTCCCTGGTCATCTTCATCGGGAGGGAGTTTCAGGACATTCTGGTTGACGCGAAGAATGTCACAATAATTGGTGACGTTTCGCCCAACAACCCACTGGGAGGATCCGTCGATTACCAAGTGTCGAATATGCACAGTTCTTCCTTCGTCCGTCTTCGCCTTCAGCATCACTGAACCAAGGATCTTCCTTGCCGGGCTTTTGTGTTCGCCCTTTCCATATTGCCAATACGGTCTGTCGGCAACCGCCTCTGGTATTTCATCGAGGCTTCCATTCCAATCAGGGCAAACGAATTTTGCAATCAGCTTGAGCTCAACTTGTCCAATACCACTGTATGGTGCTGCGTTGTCGAGGAGCGGTCCTACGAAATCTTCAACTACCGTTGAATTCATTGCACGTAGATGTCCCATGTTAAAAGTTAAAACGTTGTTCTTTTCTTTGCTTGCGTTGACCGGGGCATCTAATGCCTTGAATCCTGGTTTCAGCGAACCATCTCGGTTGTGATCCAGATACCAATGTCCATACTTCCGACACTTCTTGCACTGCGTTCTTCCCTTCAATTCGGCGATCTGCTCAGGGGTCTTGTGCTGGTTCTGATTTCCGATAGTTCTCTCTCGAGTACCTCTACTGTTGCTGCTTCGATACGTGTTCTGCGCCGAGTTTGCTGAAAGAGTGTTCGACGACTGTTCCCTTCCAGAATTCTTCATCTTGTCGCACTGCCTGAGTACGGAAGCGATCGATGAGTACGACACCGCCTTCAAATAGTCATTTTTAGTAGATGTCGGAGTGAGACTCGCTTCACGTGGAGCACCATTTGCTAAAACGGACACTCTTTGGTTGTTATCGACATCTGAATTTGCGAGTAAAGCGAAAGCCACAAGCGCATCTGACAGCTTTGCTTCGGGACCATGGGCGTTGAGTCTTGAAACTTGCGCTTGGAACCTGGATTCAAAATTCTTAAAGCTTTCGTTGTGGTTTCGCTTCGTGTTCAACAGTGAAAGGAAATCCTGAAAGACATCCGACACTACGGCGAGTGGATCTCTTTTGTACAATGCTTCCACAATTGCATCCACACCCTTCACTGATTTGACTGTTTCCTCTGGAATTGCCTTGCAGAGGTCCTTTGCACGTCCGTACAGTTGTGATTGCAGCATTATTCCACGAGCTTCTTTTGGAATCTTGTTACTGTTCGAGTCCGCCAGCGTGTCGTGAAAAGCTTGCCATAGCGAAACGGCGTCCGCATATTCTTCCTGGTTTCCACGTCCATCATTCTACGGAACGGTTCTGATATCCCATGAAAAACGGGGCCTCGACGGCAGATGGTTCGAGCTTTCTGGGCCCATAACAATGTAAAGTCGGGTACAAGAGGTTGGATTGGTTGAAACAGAGTTTATTGTTCGTTGTTTCCGGGCTGTGAGTACCGGGGTCTTGTCTGTCTGCTTGAGTAGGAATTCAAGAGAACTGTACTGAGTTGTCTTCTTAAATACCCTTTGCGCACGCTCTGGCGTAATGCAAGTAGTCTTGCAACGCACACGTAATCGTTGCTACGTAATGCCTCTCCGTCTCTCCTAGTACGTCTGATATTATTCTGCAAAGTGCAAGTATCCAATGCAACTCTCCTAGACCATTGCACTAGACTTATGCATCGTGCAAACATTAATGAAAGTATTTCGCTTTGCATTGCAAATGCAAATGCACTGCAAATGCACAATCAATGCTTGCATTCCATTAATGCCCAACAGGCCGATGACGGCGCTGAGCGCATCGACGACGGTGGCGCGCTCGCGCAGCACAAAGTGCGACGCGGTCATGGTAATTACGGGCGAGAAGGCGAAGATGGACATGACGTTTCCCGCCGGAATGTGGCTGAGAGCGGTGTACAGACAGAGCATGCCGCAGGCGCCAATTGCGCCGCGAAACAAGAGCAGGCGACGAAGGCGCCACGACAAGGAGGTGAGAGAGGCGTTGAACACGGCAAACGCCAGCACGCCCGACGCGACGGTGTGCAGCACGCCGCGAAGCAGCATAAACGACGACGGGTGGAAGTGGTAGCGGCGCTCCGCCAGACGGATGAGCACGGTCATGCACGAGTAGCCCACGGTGGAGAAGGCCATGAGAAAGAGGCCGACCATCTCGTGGCGAAGCGCGTGCGACGGCGCGTGCGACGGCGCGTGCGACGGCGCGTGCGCGGCGGCGCGCGGCAGCAGCGGCTGCGCCTCGGCGCCCTTGTGCGGCGTGGTGTAGAGCGGAATGGTCATGGCGCTGCGCGGACGGTGAGGCGCGGCGAGGCGGCGATGGTGCTAGCGGCTGCGAGGTGCGTGCTGCTGCGGCTGGCCGCCGGCGCGCGCCAACGCATCAACTTGTTAGCGGTATGGCGCGCGATGCCGGGGTTCTGGCCGTACGGGTCGTAGATGTAGACAAGGTTGGCGTGATCGGTGTAAATGTGGGTAGTTCGACCTGCTGTGAGGTAATCTAATCTGCACATTGCCTCGGCTATTGCGAAACCTTCCTTCTCTGGGACGCTCCATCCTTCAGCCGAGCCACTAAATGCGCCCGACAAGCAACACATTGGTTCGTGGGTTTGCAACTCGACTGGCTTCCTCTGATCTCCTTCTGGAGACTGAGTCAGTACGGCGGACCAATGAGTGTCCGATGCGTCTGTGAATAGGCAGGTTCGGTACCCTTCTTTAGGAAGAGA
Organism: Gracilaria gracilis; assembly: GCA_030374805.1. Lineage (NCBI taxonomy): Eukaryota > Rhodophyta > Florideophyceae > Gracilariales > Gracilariaceae > Gracilaria > Gracilaria gracilis. Next base: position 118,262 of record JARGSG010000123.1, on the reverse strand, counting down.
GAGTTTCGTAGCGGTGGCTAGCTGTGCGATGATCTCCGTAAACGCTTCTGTGTGCTCCGTCCCCCACGAGTCGCTGATGCGGATCTTCTCCACGGCCTTCTTTGTTCTTTTACCTGCCTTCTTGTAGGTTTCCTCCAGTAGGTCATGAAGGGGTTGCACCACTTTCGCGTAGTTGGGAATGGCGCTCCTCATCCAGTTCGTGGCGCACATGAGTTGCTGTAGCTCGTTTCCCATTTGAGGTTGCTTCATGTTCAAAAGCGCTGCCAGGTTACGCGGGTCGAAACGCACGCCTTCAACCGATATAATCCTACCACAGAATTTGACCTCTTTGGTAAAGAAACAAGATTTCGCAGGGTTTACCTTGAAACCCACTTCCTTGCAGACTTGAAAGAAAATCTTGATGTCTTCTAGTAGCTGCCGCTCGTCTCGAGCGTAGAGTAGAAAATCATCAAGCCACTGTATCATTCTCTGAACTCTGCTCTCGAATTTCTCGCTAGTGACACTCTGAAAGTGGTTGCCAGAATCCGTTCCTCCTTGCAACATGCGTGTTGGTGAATATATGCCGTCGGGAGTTTGGATCGACATGATTTCTTGCGAGGCGTTGTCGAGCGGGATTTGCCAATATCCGTGCGTGAAATCCAGGTTTGCAAAGCATGTGCTGCCGCTGCAGTCCTGCAGCTGAGATTCGAGGTGCGGCATTGCTGACTGGAGCTGAAGAGTTCTCGTGTTTGTTCCGCGGAGATCCACGGTGAAACGCAACTTCTCAGTTCCAGGTTTAGGTACGGCTAGCGCCGGGCATGCCCATCTTGCACTGGGATTCTTGTAAATGGCACCTACTTTTTCCAGTTCTCGGATCGTATGTTTGATGAATACTCTCTGGTTCGGAGCGTACCTCCGTTGTGCGGAGCGGGATGGTTTAGCTTTTGGCTTCAGTTTGATAGAAAGTGGACGCACATTGGCGGGCGGATGCGCCCCCAGTTTGATTGCAAAACAATCGCGATGTTCCTCTAGGTCTCAGTGACTTTGAATATTTGAACCTTTGTTTTATCACTTACGTGACCTTTCATTGTATTTGAACTTGTATTGTTTACGAGAGCATAGAACTACTATCTCCATGCTCTCGTGTGTTTTGTTTGCCTATAAATGGAGGACTGCTATCTCAGACTCTACAGAAGCAGTCCTCAACTCACATCGTCTTGTTTTCAACCTTCCTCTCCTTCTGATAGGTTATGGGCCCAGACAACGTCATTCTGCCGACAATCTTATCCTTTTTTTGTTTATCTCTATTCTGTTTCCTTCATCGTTTTCTTGTGCTGCGTGAAAATTGTTTTTCGTCTTCTATTGAGACGCTAGTGTTGTATAACATGGACACTGACAATGGCAAAACAAGGACTAAGCCTTTTGAAGAAAAACATGATTATAAATTATGTAGGATACGTATTGATGCTGCATGCAACGCGAAAGGCGTTGGAGAAGTGCTGAGTCAGGTTCGGAATCCCTTTAGTTCTGATGAAGAGAAGAAAGCCGAATGGGAGTTCAACAAAAAGAAAGCCAGTGGGCTAATTGTTTCTGCGCTTTCAGACGAAGCTCTGCGAGTTGTTCAGAGCGATATCGGTCACCCTTGTAAGATGTTGAAGAAACTTGATGACATATTTGCGTCAACTTCAACTGCGTCTCGCATTGTCAAGATGTGCGAGCTGGTCAACATGAGGTACACCGAAACTCACCAAAACATGGGAAAGCACGTTGATAAAATGGCTAGTGTCCTTGAACAACTTGCTGCCATGGAGACCAAGCTCCCAGAAGAATTATCTGTGGCACTATTGGTCTCATCAATAACTGCCTCGGAACTGAATCCCGTTTGCGCAGCAATCAAGACTCTATCAACTGAAAACACTAACTGGGACAGTGTCACAACTCGTCTCTTGGATGAAGTACGTACATTGGAAACCCATGTTTCGGAAAGAGTTGCAACCGCAAGGCCAAAGTGTGCTATCTGTAAAAAAGATAATCACACTACCAATCGGTGTTACCTCAACCCCATGAATCCGAAGAGCAGACTAAAACTCTCTGAAACACAAACCGATAAAACCAGTCAAAGTGAGTGAGACAATGTATCTCAACGACGTGATGGCAACTTTTCAAAAGCTTCAACTAAGACCAAGAACCGTGCTGCTGTGGTTCGAGTTCAGGCAATGGCTACAAGAAGCCATGACAAAAACCTAATGATGCTGGATTCCGGATCCACTACTCATCTCACACAATCATCGTCGCTATTAAGCGAAAGCAAAGCATGCAGTGTTCCAATTGCTCTGGGAGACAACTCAGAAATCACTGCAACCCAGAAAGGACTGATGCCTGTGAAGTGGTCCCATGAAGGTACAAACACTGTTGTCACGCTCAGTAACACGTTGGTATCCCCAGATATTGCAATGAACCTTCTGTCTATACCCGCACTCACTTCTAAGCAACTGGCAGTGCTCTTTCTACCGGAAGTGGCATACATCATTGACCTGCAGGACAATCTTCGAATCATTGGTAATGCCCCAAGGAATCCAGATGGACTGTACTACATTCCCGGAAACCATTCGTCTTTAACAAAACCGATTCCCGCCAGCAATTCTCCTCACATTGCAGCTATGATGGCCCGCATCCCAGAGATCATCGAAAATGATGGAGAATCTCGACCCTCGTCCGTCACAGATTCTGCATCTGACGACGATGAATCTGTTCCACATACTACACCTGAAGAAGAAACTGCAGAGATTGATGTCTAAACGCAAGACGTAACTTTGTGGCACAATCGCTTTGGCCATACTGCAACAATGCCTGAAATGAAACGTCTACTCCAGCACGAACTGCTCTCTGTCTCTCGTCAACAACGCCTGGATTGTACTCCTTGTGTACGAGGTAAATTTCGTCGCAGCTTCCGTGGTTTTTTGACCTCTGCTAAATGACCTTGAAATCTTCACACGGATATTACCTTTGTTGGCAGTGAGTCTGAAAGCGGTCACCTGTACTACATGGTTATTGTAGATGAGTTCACGCGCTATCTATTCGCTGCGCCACTTGTGCGCAAAAGTGATTCATCTGACCTCATTCTCGAGTACTTCCACTGGTTCGAGCGCCAATCTGGTGAACTAGTCCACTGTCTTCATTCTGATGGCGGCTCCGAATTTTTCAAGGCACAGAAGACCCTGAAACGCCTTGGTGTTGAAATCACCAAAACCACAGCACATACTCCATCCTCCAATGGCTTGGCTGAACGACACATTGCTATCCCTATGGGACCCATTAGGGCATGCCTGGATCAAGCCCACCTCCCACTCTCTTACTGGCCAGAGGCCCTACAACACGTGGTATTCTGCAAAAACGTCAACATCCATCGTAGCACCGGACATATTCCTTTCATCCAACTCCTTGAAAAGTTCCCACACGATGTTAAACATCTCCGAACCTTTGGGTGCCGTGCCCTGGTAGAGCAGAACCCCGATTCTCGTAAGAAACTGGAACCGCGACTCGTGGAAGGAATCAATCTAGGTCATATCCACGGTGGTATGTACAAAATTCTTACCAGGAATGGCGTCACACACTCTAAGCATGTCCGCCTCATTGAGGAAGAGTTCCCGGGTCTCTCTCTGATCGATTGCTCCGTCCCGCCTCCTCCGATGAGCACCAATGTTCCTCAAACCCTCTCCAGTTCCGACTCTAGCGATGATGAAAGCGACAGTCCTAGCGAACCCCATGTACCGCTAGCTACCGATCCTCCTGAGTCAGCAGCCCCCAACCTCCTGAATGAGTCAGTCGACGACTTTGACCACTCATTCTGCAGTGACAGTAGTTCAGGTCTCACTCATTACCCCTAGAAGCCGTCGACGTACGACCCGGATCTAGGTGGGTATGCTTCTGACTCCGAGACTGAAGTTGCCAACACTGTTCGTACGCTTCCTGATTCGATTAGTACATCGGACGAGCCGACATTGAGACAAGCACTCTCATCCCCAGAAGCTCACTATTGGATGGATGCCATTCGAACAGAATTCGAGACAATTCGCAGCCTTGGTACATATGAAGAGGCTGCCCCAGACCATGGTCAAGCAATTCCTTCGGGACTCATCTTCCGCCTCAAGCGAGATCACAATGGACAGCCAACTCGCTTCAAAGCCAGGCTTGTGGCCAGGGGAAACTTTCAAACTGTATCTGATACAGAAAATCTCTATGCACCCGTACTAAACTTTGAGATATTTCGAATGATGATGGTCCTCTCTACAGCGATGAACTGGGATCGTCAACATGTGGATGTCAAAGGAGCTTTCCTTCACGCCGCAATACCAACAGATTCCCCTGTTTGGATCAAGCTTCCGACCATTGCAAATGTAGATGAAGCAGATGGAGGTATTGTAAAATTGATCAAATCGCTGTATGGAACACGCGGAGCCCCAAGACTTTGCTTCAACGATCTTTCTACCTACCTGTGTTCCATTGGATTCAAATCTCTTCAATACGCCCCTTGCGTCTTTGTCCATGGGACTGGTACAAACACGGTTTTCGTCCTCGCATATGTGGATGACCTCAGTATTTTTGGCCCTACTTGTTTAACTTCTTGGGTGAAGGACAAACTGCGTACTCACTATGAAATCTCTGATCTCGGGCGAACCAATTTGTATCTTGGGGTTTCAATTGAAGAGAACGGAGGTAGCATCTTACTCCACCAACAGCCACTTGTTGAGAAAATCATCCGCATGTGTCACCTGGAGCGTGCTTTACCTCTGAGTACCCCTCTACCGCAGTCTCACTGTCTTTACGATGCCCTAGTTGTTCCAACGGACCACGAACGATCGGTCATGCTCAATGTTCCGTACAAAGAAGTACTTGGTTCATTGATATATCTCAGCACACGCACGCGCCCTGACTTGGCGACCTCTGTCTCTATGTTAGGCAAATTTGCTGCGCATCCGCTACCTCAACACTGGCAGTGTATGAAGAAAGTTGTACGCTATCTAATTGGAACAAAGAACCATGGTTTACAAATTCCTCGCACAGCCACTACAGCGGTTTGCTCTTGGTCCGATGCGGACTGGGGCCGTAATTTTGAAAAGCGTCGTTCTAGGGGGGGTTTTGTAATAACCGTTGGAGATGTCCCCGTGATATGGAGTTCGAAGCTTCAGAAGTCTACTGCCCTTTCTACAACCGAAGCTGAGTTCTACGCGTTGTCAGAGTGCATTAAGCAGGTATCCTGGATAAGGAATGTGTTTCATGAGCTCAGAATCCAACTGTTGTGCCCTATTCCATTACTGCAGGACAACCTTGGAGCAATTTCCTGGACACAAGCGGACTACGGTATGCGCAAGGTAAAACATATAGAAATCCGATTTCATCATGTTTTGGACGCCGTGAGTCAAGGTCGTGTCACAATCCAGCATGTTTTATCTGCGAAAAACCGCACCGATATATTTACAAAGTCTCTGATCGGAGAGTTGTTTGCATCTCACCGCAAAGCTCTCCATGTTGCTCCCGTATCGGGCGAGGGGGGCTCTCAGTGACTTTGAATATTTGAACCTTTGTGTTATCACTTACGTGACCTTTCATTGTATTTGAACTTGTATTGTTTACGAGAGCATAGAAATACTATCTCCATGCTCTCGTGTGTTTTGTTTGCCTATAAATGGAGGACTGCTATCTCAGACTCTACAGAAGCAGTCCTCAACTCACATCGTCTTGTTTTCAACCTGCCTCTCCTTCTGATACTAGGACATTGCGAAGTGTGATAGTGCCTTCGCTTGACATCCCGTTGCTTCTCGCAGTGCTCACTGCGCTTTCCAAAGCGTCATCGGTTGACTCTGGCGTGTCGTTCCCGAATCCGGCTTGGAGGCTTTCGGGAAGATCTATAGGGTCATCGTCGACTGCTTGGTAGCTAATACCCTGGAAGTTTACGGCTGATAGACGGCCGTTCCCTACCTTGAGTTCTGACTCGGACATGCCATCTATTCTGGGCCCCACCTTCTGTAGGTGGGCCTTCAGATCAAAACCCATGGCCTTGAGGAGAGGACGCCCAATCAGTACTTCCGCCATGTCCTCATCGGCAATGAGGAATTCTACTTCCGATATGCGTACTGGCAGTTCCGTGTTGGGCAAAATGATTGTTAACGATAGCCAGGTCTTCCTGGAAGCGGTTGACTTTTTGTCTGACACTCCACCTGTAAGAGCTGGTTCGAGCACCATTGGACGTGCAAGTTGCTCGTACGCCGTGTCGGGGTGCTTTTCCAGAATGTTTCTGAAAACATTGGACGATATGGTTGAGAAATCTGCTCCTGAGTCTCCCAGTGCGACTTCCTCCACATCGTTCAGAAGGACCGCGTACCTTCCTTCCTCTTCGTTCGGGCTGGTTTTCGAGGGTAGACGGATGGACGAAATTTTAGCCCGACTCTTCTTCTCGGCAAAATGGTGGTCCAAGAGTTCTTTCTTCTTAGATTTCGAAGTAGCCGGGCATTTGCTGATGGGGTGAATGCCTTTGCATTCCTCGGTATTCAAGCAAGGCTTTTTTCATTCGTCTGAACGGTTGCCAGCTTTTCCATTTCCAGATGGTGCTCTTTGCCCCAGCCTCTCCCGCACAGGCCGGTTTGGCCTAGAGAACTTTGCTGGTGGTTCGTTACTGCTGCTTCGCGCATTTCGCTTGTGCGAGTGCCCCTGCTTTCTTCTCAACTTAGATGTTGCCGACTGAACGGCGTGGACTTGCGTCGAGAGCGTAGCCAGGTTGTTGGCATAGAAAGTCAGGTTCCCTTTCTGTGCGGCAGTCCACATACCAATCTGATCTTTGACAAGTTGCTTGAGTTCCGGGGGTTCGAGCTTTTGTGTCAGCTTGAAAACAAGCTGTTTACAGCGATCGGATTCTGTGATAACCTCCGACGCGTTGTGCTCGTCGAGCGCAGTGATAACATCCAGCACGAATTGCTCCGGAGCTCCAGCCGGATCTCGCGTTGACGGTGAGTACTTGATTCCTGATAAGGCCTCTTCAACTCGTTCGTTGAGGTCTCTTGAAGAGTGAGCGAGTCGAGACTCAAACCAGGAATGTACTGCTTCGTTTGTAGCTTCTTCGGCCTTGGCGGCGCCTTCGATTCGGCCCAAAATGCAAAGGCTGTGTAGCAACTTGGGCTGGATGCATTGCCGCACGGAGGCAGCTTTCAAACGTTGGTTTGCAGGCCTTCCTGCATTGACATCGTTTACGCGGTCTACGTATGCCGCGTAATCTGTTTCGAACTTAATGAGTTCGGGTTGGGTCGCTTTCTTTAGCGTTGGCGCCTGGATGGTGTTCACCAGTCCGTACGTCGACATGTCTTCCTTTCGCAGCGGCTCGGTACGATTTGACGTATCAAAGCGCTTTGTTGATCGATCACACTGCTGGAAACACACCGGCGCGTCCTACGGGCAAGCAAACGCAAAGAGCAGGCACAAGGCCTTAGCAGACTCTGCCAAGGTTGCCTCCCGTTCCTCCGAGTTCCTCTTCCGAGGGCGGGGCCTTTTATTCTCTAACTTGTTGCGTGTTTTGCAACCTACATAATGCGCTGCTCACTATTGCGTGGCTTGCGTTTGGACTTGCTTCCTGAAAAGGTACCATGTCCATGTAGTCCTCTATCCACTACTACGTGGCTAGTGTTTGGACTTGTTTCCTAAAACGGAAACCCACAATACTTATTGTGGTGAGTCTGCGGCTTCAGCATTGCTGGTGATATCAACACAGAGTTGCTGGAGACGGCCTTCGGCGAGGTGTCTTTTCCAGTTCCCTTCATCTTGTCGCATTGCCTCAGCACAGAGGCGATCGCTTCATATGAGACGGCTTTCAGGTAGTCACTGGTAGTTGATGCTGAAGCTACGCTTGCGTCCCTCGGCGCACCATTAGCCAAAACGGAGACTCTCTGATTGTTATCAGAGAGTCTGCGTTTGCCAGTAGTGCAAACGCCACCAGCGCGTCCGATAGCTTGACCTCCGGTCCATGGGCATTGAGCCTCGATACTTGCGCCTAGAAGCGAGACTCGAAGTTCTTGAAGCTCTCGTGGTTGTTGCGCTTGGTGTTCAGTAGCGTGAGGAAGTCTTGAAACACGTCTGATTCAACGGCAAGCGGGTCTCGTTTGTACAAGGCCTCCAAGATTGCGTTTGCACCTTCTGTCGATCTGTGCGCTTGGTTGCAATTGCGCAAGTTTGGTGGTGAAAGTGCTGAGGTTCGATGCCCCCGTTTACTAAGGAGGCAGCGGTTGTGGTGTCTTAAGTAAGCACCACAGCTGTTCCCAATCGGGAACACGACTACTCTAGGCTACTACCTAAAACGGATGTGCCACCCAAACGTGGGTGGCACCATCTTGGGTGGCTGTGCTGTCCTGAGTGGATGGTTCCATCCACTACACTCCCCTTCTTCAAAGACCAAGTGCCTGTTTGGCCTTTTGAGCTAGGTGCGAAGGAGTGTTCTTGCGTCGAAGTAGTTTCATGAGCAATGCAGGAACATCTTTGTAGATTTGCCTTACCGGCTCCAGAGTGTCTTCAGACTTGTCCAGGCCTTTCCAACGGACATGAACCAGAACTTCGTCTTTGTCTTCTACCAGTCTAAGCAAGCGTGCAACTGGCATGCCAGTTTCAGAGCACAAGACGTGAGCCATTACAGCCTCAGTGTCCAGCGAGGCGTCATGATAGAACTTCAACCGAGAGCCATGAATGTCTTGTATTGATCCGTTACGAAGGTCCTCAACTTGATACACATAATCAGAGAGAGCCTGAACAATGCGCCGTGGTCCTCTCCAGCGTAGGGCTAGTTTCTCCCCGGCAGTAAAGTCTTCCCTTGCAACGAGAACAAAATCTCCTTTTCCAAAAATAGGCAGCTTGCCCCTTGAAGCTCTTTCTCTTGAAGACTTTCGGTTACGCTGCAGCGTGTTGTGCACAAGAGGGTGCAGCTCTTCCATGAAATGTTGCAAAGCTTCCATGTTGACCGAGCGCTCAAGCTGTGCTTCTACCACCGAAACTGGTTTCGCTGTGGTTGTGCGAAAGAAAGTGGAGATCGGCGGCGTGGGTTCCATTCCCAGAAACGCGGTGATTGGGGCAATGTTATTTCGGTGCGGCGATGCGGCGTTGTTTAGAACACTCTGTATGAGTGGAAGAAGATCTGGCCATTCCTTGAAATCCATCTGATACTCTGAAACTAAGGCGCGAAAAGTTCTGATGAGCTCCTTTCCAAGCCTTTCCACTGCGCCGTTACTCCATGGAGTGTACGGAAGAGTAAAATGATGTGGGACGCGGAGGAACTTCGTGAGCTTTCCCACAGTCTGATTTTTGAAGTGCGTTGGTCCATCAGACATCAGCCCTTGCGGTACATTGAAAGCTGCGCACCAATCGACGATAGAAAGTGCTGCATTGTCGGCAGTTATGTCAGGAGTAGGGAAAAACCACTTGTAGTCGGAGTGGTCATCTCGTAGCATGAGTACATACTTGGAACCGACAATGCTAGGTCCAATTTCAATGTAGTCGAACTGTAGGAGATCATTGGGTCTTGTTCCATGGAGTGCGGGGCCAAATGGTCTCGGTACCTTCTCTCCTCCCGTTGTCGAGATACAATGAATGCAAGCATCCACAAAACTGTGAATGTCGTTTGCTACTGTGCTCCAATGGTAATGCTTGCTCAGAGTGCTTGAGGTTGAGTTCCTACCGCGATGACCGGCAGGTACAGTGTGCGCGATAATGCAAAGGCGCAGTTGGAGGTCTTCACACTGTTCTGGAATCCAGATGGCCTCGGTGGATGTTTTCCAAATCCCATCGACCGACCGTAGATTCGTTGGGCGGCTTGCGGCGTGTCGGTTCTGTTCCATGACTATTTCTTCTGGGGAGGGCCAGCAAAAATCCTCTGCATTTGCCCTGGGAAGTGTCGGAACTTTGATCAGTCTTCTTACAACTTTTGGGGCTGACCAACGCGTTAGCATATCAGTCCACACATTATCCAATCCGCTGATGTGGAAGCAGATGTATGCGTATGCACTTAGGCGCACTGCCCAGCGAAGGACCTTGCGAGTGGAGGATTGGCTGAGATCTGGGATGAGGGAAAGCGGGTCGAAGAGGAACACAAGATTGTTGTGGTCTGTGAAGAGGTCAAAACCCGCGGCGGTGGCAGCAAGCCAATGCATTCGCTCTACCGTAGCCATGATGGCAAAACCCTCTTTTTCTAGAGTGGACCAACCAAGTTGAGTAGCGTTGAAACGACCAGAGCAGAATGCAAGTGGAGTGTGTCTCTGTTCTGCGTGTGGGAGCGATAGGTCTTCTGGAGGGACCTGAGTGACTATGCCAGACCAAGAGGTGTCTGATGCGTCGGTGTAAATGCAGAGACGCTGCTCTTCGTCGCGGTGGGCCAAGGTGACCAAGCTGGCAAGGGCTTTCTTGCACTTCTCAAAGACACGTGCTTCCTCCGGACCCCATCCCAAATCATCCAAGGAAACGGAACTGACTGCCCGTTTTGTTCGCTTACCGGCGTGCTCATACACACGTTCCAGCAGCAGGTGTAGGGGTTCGACAAGGTTTGTGAAGTCGGGAATACCTGTCTTAACCCATTGCATGGCACACAGAAATTGTTGTAAATGCGCTCCGGTGGTTGGGGGTTCCATTGACAGAAGACCGTCTAATTGTCTAGGATCGTGACGTACGCCTTTGGCTGACACAATCCGACCACACCACTTGATTGATTTGGCAAACAGGACGCTCTTGCCTGGGTGCAATCGAATGGAGAACCGTGCACAGGTGTCGAAAAGCTTTTGAATACCTTCCAGCAGTCCTTCTACTGTTGAGTTGTGAAGGAGAAGGTCGTCCAGCCAATAAAGAAGCTGCTGCAGTAGTTCCTTGGGAAACAACTCGGCTAGGACTGATTGTAGATGAGTCGTTGCATTTGTGGTACCATGCAGAACTCTGGTTGGAGTGAAGACGCCGTCCGGCGTGATGAACGATTGAAGTTTCTGGGACTCCTTAGCCAGTGGGAATTGCCAATACCCGTGCGACAGATCGAAAGAAGCGAAGAACTTGGATCCGGCGAGCTTCAATAATTCCTGCTCAATGTTAGGCATAGGAAACTGGTGTCTTACTGTGTACTTGTTGATGGGACGCAGATCAACAGTGAAACGAAAGCGTGCCGGTCCTGGTTTGGGAACGATCAGTGGTGCGGACGCCCATGGAGAGGAAGGGTTCGGGTACACCATTCCGGCTCGCACAAGATCATCGACAAACTTGTCGAGAAAATGACGTTGGTCTTGGGAGTACTTACGCAAGCGGACGCGGATGGGTTTGGCGTCTGGGGTGAGAGTGATTTTCAACGGTTTGAATTGGGCCGGTGGTCCTGAAGAGAGCGAGGTCCGAAATATGTTCATGTGTTTTTGTACCATTTCTTGAAGTTGCTTTGCTTCGGGTTCCTCTAGTCCATTGTCCACCGCGGCTTGCACCATAACGTCCACTGCCTTGGAAATGGTCTCATGCTGATCGCTATCAAGTGGATCCAAAAGGGCTGGATCGGGGAATGGATCTTCGATCCGTCGAGCTGCATAATAATTGACCCGCGGGCGGTCAGTCCCTGGTGGAGGTGCCTCTGGTGTAGGGGCACTGTCCGAAGAACTGAAACGTTCAGTCATAAGGCGGCTGACGTACCCGCCTGCTGAAACAGATGTAGGGTTCCCTACTTCGGAGCAGTCCGCCCCGTTCAGAGCAAATCTGTTGTTGTCGAGCAACGTGTTGGTGTCTACACGCAGATGCTGCAGTACAGGTCTACCAATCAGCAGGTTCTCGCAAGCCAGTTCGTCGTCGGCAACTAAGAAGGAAATGTTCGTTAGAGCTAGGTTTCCCGATGCCAAGTGTAGGATGGTACGCGGTACAGTCCATGTTCGTGAAAAGAAGAAACTTTCTGGCTCTGGTTTGTCTCCCTTCCGGAGCGCAACTGCCATCGAGACCTTCTGAATAGCGGTAATCTTCCCAATTCCCCGTAGCGCGGCTGATTCAGCGAGAGTTGGTGACACTATGCTGTCATCGCTGCCATCATCACATCGACCTGTAGTGTCGATTGAAGTCATTCCATCTGATATGGTGATGGAGCAGCCTGCATCACTTTGGGAATGAGCGGGCTTTACACGGCCCACGGTTCCTTGAGAGGACTTAGACTTTTGAGATCTGGTGTTTTTTGCAGGGCCGTCTACAGCCTTTCTGGTCGAAAGGTTGGCCTTCAAAACATGCTTCTCTGCGTCAGTGGCTTTTTGACAATCGTCAATCCAGTGTCGCTCAGCCCCGGCTCTACACGGGGGATGGGGGCAAAATGGTGGGGGACGTTTGCTTCTCTGATTGCTCCGTTGTGATTCTGCGGAGGGAACGGACTTGGTGCTACCGTCTCTACCAGATGCCAATGTTTCAGGGTGTCCCTTACGACCCCTGGAGGTTCTTATCCTTGACGGTGGTCCATTGTCTATGATCTGAAAGGCCTCTGCGACAGTCATTGCGTGCTTCATAAAACCTTTGAAGTCCTTCTTCAGAGGAGCGTACACAAGTTCCAGATCCGTTTCAAGGCGCTGCTGCAATGGTTTAGGCCGCACAGCAGCAATGACGTGCTTCACAGCTAGCTTGGGATGGTCTTTCATGACCCAAGTGATTCCGTTTCTACGCAACAAGGAAACGTAAGAAGTAAACATGCTTTTCATCCTTGATCGCGAGGAGCTGTCGGACATGTCCATTACAAGTTCACGCTTGACGATTGCATCAATTTCCGTCACTGTCACTGTGTCTTTCTCCTCCTCGGCCTCGGATTCCAAATAGGATCTCAATTTGGTGTCGGTAAGGTCAGTGGACTCCTTGACACCCGGAATGTATTCCAAATCGATGCATGACTGTAGCCATTCGGAGTCAACACAGAAGCTGATGCTGACGGGACGTACGGGTTCGGTTGTGGTCGAATTAACGACGGAAAGCTGTAGCGCTCTTGCGGTAACCTCGTTTGAGTACTGATCGTATTGACTTAGAAAAACCCGAATGGCTTTGGGGTTGGTGTTCGTAAGTTTTGGGTGAGCGACAGAGAATGCTACTGAAGACGGTTGCTAGAGAACGTAGTCACTGTCCTCTCCAGACTGAGCGGAAGGCGTCGAAGCGGACGCCATTGTTGGTGATCGAACAGATGATTGAAAAACGCGATACAACCAGTATCGGCAGTGATCACTGTGCGCTTGGTTGCAATTGCGCAAGTTTGGTGGTGAAAGTGCTGAGGTTCGATGCCCTCGTTTACTAAGGAGGCAGCGGTTGTGGTGTCTTAAGTAAGCACCACAGCTGTTCCCAATCGGGAACACGACTACTCTAGGCTACTACCTAAAACGGATGTGCCACCCAAACGTGGGTGGCACCATCTTGGGTGGCTGTGCTGTCCTAAGTGGATGGTTCCATCCACTACACAATCGGATCGTAGAGTCTGGAATAGCCTTGCACAAGTCTCGCGCGCGTCCGTACAGTTGCGACTGTAGCATAATTCCTTGAGCTTCTTTCGAGACCTTGTTGCTGTTCGAGTCCGCGAGGGTATCCTGAAATGCCTGCCAAAGCGAAACGGCCTCGGCGTACTGCTGCTGATTTCCCCGGCCATCGGTCCACGGTACGGTGCGAATATCCCAGGAAAAGCGGGGCCTGGTAGGCAAGGTGTTTGAGCTTTCTGGGCCCATAACTAAGTAAAGGCTGGTTGCAAATCAGTTTGTTGAAGCACTGTTTACTTGTTTTCTAGCGTTCGTCGTTCGTAGCTTGTGCTTGACCTTCTATTCTACGTTGATGGCTGCTTGCTGGGGTTTTTATACCCGCGCTGACACACGTCGCATCCTGTAGTTCTTGGCCACGCAATCTCTAGTGCTCACAATGCGCACGGCCACGCAACACATACTGCTAACACTACGCAACGCCACACAATCTCTAATGCACTAGATAATATCTAATGATCAGCAGCTCTCCCTGTGTCAGTTGCTTGCGTACAGTATTGCCATTTGCATTCTGACATGCAGTAGTTGCATTTGCGCGTTGCATTTTGCTGACACTGCGTTGCGTTAGTCTTCCAGCAACCAATGCAGCTGACAATTGCATTCATTGCATTCCATACAAACTGGCTGCGAACGCTACTGTTTCAAGGTGTTGAGAGATCGTTCTCTCGGCCGTCGGCGGAGAGAAATAGCTTCAATGTTTGATCCCTACAGATCATCTCACGGCGCATATAGGCTCTATCGATTGTTGAAAATGCTTCTTTATATACGATGACTACTTTGACTGACTACTTGTCGAAAGAGGGAGTCAGCCAGTCATAGTCATGCCCATTTTCCTCCGTAGTCAGTCAGTCACTAATACGGGCCTGTTGCATACTAAAACAGAGAGAGATGGGGCGTGAGATGCATCGAGCCCTTGATACAGATATTGCTTTCCAAATCATGGCAGAAATATAGAGTTGTTGTAAGTATTGGGGCCTTTAGCGCGCACCTATGTACGAGTAAAGTAACATTCTTATGTATAAGAGGCCTTGGAGAAAGATGCAACGCCTAGGATGGTACTCTTGGAGTTCATGTTTGATCTAGAAAGGCCTTCTGACGCCAATTGACTAATTGAATAAGTTCTGTCGGGGACGTATACTCACCCGTATTCACGATAGTATACATTGGTCAGTCGGTCACAAACACAGGCCTGGGCTTAACCGAATCCATCCTTAGCGCGTCGATCATTGGCTGGGGCATTCATCCAGGCGAATCAGCGCCTGAGGAGCAGATACGTACCAGGAGCTCCTCTCTAGCAACGGTTTTTATCGTGGAGACACTGAAGTGTCTCAGTGGAACTCCCTGCTTCGAGACGTGTGCTGCACGGTGTGCAGCATAAACGGTCAAACCAGTTCAGCTGTGCGTTCCAAACGGACTGCGACGAAGCACACAAAATACAAGCATCCGTACTTTGCTTGAATTGGTGCCTGGAAGCTAGTGGTAGACAAGTAGAAACTCCAGAGAGTAAACTATGATGAGTCTTCCTGGAGTCCAAAAACCTTGGTAACGACTTCATTTGTCTTTCTACAGATATCGCAGCTCAGAAGCGACTGCCAAAGAATCCAAGCCACAACGCAACTTTTTCTTTCGTACACCTGCAATTGAAAACGTTATGGAGGAGGTATATGCTCTGTCGATAAGGTTCGAATGAAAAATGTTGTAAATCTGAGGATAATGGGACACGAGACAACGGAATCTGGACCCGAGATGAGAGCCAATGGACTGCTCTCTATCTTCAGCAGTTGTGAGAGGTATCTCGACAAGCAAAGGCACAAAAGGGGGGCACTAGCTAGACAGCTGAAGTCGGTCCTGAGCCGCTGGTGGGAGACTAATTTAGCTGTAAGGTGACAATTATCGAACGAGTTTGTCAATGAATCTCGTCGATGTAACGATAACGATCTATAGACCACTCGTGACACTGATGATGTGGAAACACACTCTTCCACCAGTTTATTGCTGTACATAAAGCTATCAGGACTTAGAGAGAATCGTCATGCAGTAGATCGGTGGGCCACAAAATGCCATGAGTTATATGGCAACTGGATAGGGCACACACAATTAACGGTGTGTTGCTATATGAGAGGAACGGGATGAGATTTAGATGCCTGCGTCAACGCGCGAAATATATCTTTGAGAATAGGATTCAAGAGACCCGGCATCCAAGGCTTTGGATCGTACCAAAACGGGACGAGTTGAGCAACTCGTACAAACTTGATCAACACAGCGAATGCTTCCTCGGCCACGTGTTCAGTGGCAGGTTTCCGAGTGCTGTGAGACACATAAACACTGCAATCTATCGTTCTAACTCCGCAGCAGTCGAGATTGTTTCATTCTTTGATAGTTGTCTTTCCTATACATGGAAGCACTGCGTGACACAACTCTGCATTCACTTCTTTGGTTCAATTGGTCCACTCTGGATAAGCTCGGAGCGAAGCGATAGTATGATGGAATTTCTACCGGGAAGATATGATATTTAGATCGGAAGTTTTGCCGGAAGCGGTTTCTCTCTTGTCGCCGTCGATCGACATCGTCCAGCGTCTCTCCCTTCCACAGAGTCTGCAAACGCAACCTTTTCAATATAGCGCCCCTCTTGCTAACGCTTTTTATCCAACGTTTTTTAACCGGTCTTGAAACCAGCGTTGGCCAAGTGCGAAGGCTTTAGAATGAAGAATGCTTCCTCCTTATTTCCTCGACCTGGAACATGGACGGCAATGGAAGCATATTCAACATTTTTGCGAATCTCCGCATTCTTCATGCTGTGTAGAGCAGTTGTTGGGAAATCTCGCACTTTGAAACTCGATGGATCAGAGAGATGGAGACAGAGCGTGGCACTGCGCCTCACAACACGTGGTCCAGACCGGCCGTACGATGTGCTTCGCACTCATCGAGATTCATCTGTAACTGTAACATTCAAACGGGCAGTCAGCAACGTATTGAATGCTACTAAGCGATGTACGCCATCGATTAAAAAACGATGTACTCTCGCTCATCATAGCCCAGGACTTGTTGGAGAAATGTATTACAGTTTCAAGGACGAAGACAGACATATTCAGGGACACTCAACGCAAGTGCTGGTAGCTTGTCGGTGTTTGGATTGGGGTTGTCGGGAGGCCATCGTCCTGGAGCCCAGACGGATTGTTCCAGTGGAAAAAAGAGTAGAAACGGTGTGTACATATCCTAGAATAGGTGGGAAATGGAAGGATTGTCATACGGAGCTTCTCCGGTTGCAAGAAATTGACGAGGATGATGTTAATGGCGTTCCGAACTCGAGTGAGTTTCTCGTACGGCTTGGCGTGAACAAATTTTGGAAAGCATTTGGGAGACGAAGGTATATTCGGGAAATATCACGCACTGAACTTGAAACACTTGAGAGTATTAGCTTTGAACAGATTATTAAGGACTTCGAAAACAGAGCTGAAAGATCATCTACTGGAGCATTTTACTTGTTTGGAAATAACACTGTGGGCGACACGCAATATGATCATGAGTTGGTAGTGGAAAGCAGAGATAGTGAAGAGTGCGCAAAGCTGTTCGACTACGCTCAAAGAAGCGCCGATTGGATGGCAGCACAACAAGATCAGCTAGCAATCGGACAGAACGAAGACACGTTTCTACAGGAACGACCAGAAGAACCGTCGCCATCGGATGCGTTTTTAGCCATTGGAGCAGGACTAGCTGGTCTGTTCGCGGCAACTGGAATCTGGGCACACATGGGACACGATATGCACGGGGACGGCATACGGAAACGACGCAAGTGGGAAAAAGTATGGCTCGTTTTCAAGGTAGCACTGGGTCTGTTTGTGATCGGGGTGGAGATCGCGACGCTTGTATTCTCATGGGCGACACAAAACGCGGCACAAAACTGGAGCTCATTCTTCACGTGGCTCGACGCCTCGGTGGCGCTGTCGTCGTCCGTGCAGGAGTGTGAGTCGCGGAAAGAGTTTTTCTGTTCGGCGGCGAGAAGCGTGTACGTGGTGACGGGGCTTATGGGTACGGCCACGGCTTTTCACCCGAAGCAGGCACGTTGGAAGTGGTTGCTGGTTTCCATGGTGCTGATCAGCATCGCCACCATGGTGTTTGTAGTGTTGTACTTCGTCAAGTCGTACAGAAGGTGGAGGCGTTTCGACCAACTTGGGCGCGATCGGTGGGCGTACTACGCTTCGAGGGCTTCGCTGTTGAGGCCGCTCAGCAGACAAGATATGCGGCGTCTCTTGGAGTGGTACAACGTGCGACGCGGAGAGCGCGACATCGAGTTGGTGAGCTCTGGGATCGCCTAAGATCAGGCATGTTGTGCTTGCCAGACAGCCGGGCAGCAGTTTCGGCAACAGAGAGTGATAACAGTTGATGTTTGGCCAAGTTGTAAGCAACACTTGTGTGAGTTGAATTAATTGACAACCGATACTGGATCGGACTCCTTTCACTCGCCGATAAACAGAATATGTACGCCTCGCAAAGTTGTAGCATTCCCTTCAATTCCGTTCACTTTCCGTCTCCATCATCTGTGGTTTCCCAATCTCTGAAACAAACCATCTCAATTGAATGAAAATATTATGAAACACAGGCACATTTAGACAGTTTTGGAGCCCAAAATTGGCTTTCACGGACAACATGATTTAGGGGGCTCCACGGTTGCCACGTGTGCCGAGCTCGAGTGCGATTGCTCATCTGGCGCATCTCGCTGCTGACGTACAATAGATACCGAGATGCGCTGCCGCTCCCCCTCCCCCGGATCGCGATTACCGACCGTCATGGCGTTCGTTGCACCCACCGCGCTCCCCCGCCGCGCCGCGTCGCCGCGCGCGCGCGCCGCCGTCTCCTCGTCCGCGCCGCGTGCCACCGCCTCCGCGCCCGCGCGTCCGGCGCGCGTGGTGCCCGCGCCGCTGCCCGCGCTGTACGTGTACGACCACTGCCCGTTCTGCGTGCGCGTGCGCCACCTACTGGGGCTCAAGAACGTCAAGCACAACCTGGTATGGCTGGCGAACGACGACGTCGCCACGCCGACCGCGCTGGTCGGCCGCAAGATCGTGCCCATCTTCCAGCCGCTCGGCGCCGGCGCCGACGCCCTCGCGGAGAGCCTGGACATCTGCGCCGCCGTGGACGCCGACGCGCGTTTCGGGCAGCCCGGCTTGCTCCGGCCGCTTTCGGCGCGCGCGGATGTGGCGCAGTGGATGGAACAGCTGGCAATGCCGATGCGACGCCTCACACGCGTGCGCTTCTCGCGCGCGCCGCTGCCCGAGTTTGTGTTTGCCGACGCGAGGGAGGCGTACGTGAGGAATCACCCGTTGAAGGAGCCCGCGGAGTACGAGCAGAACTGGGCGAGGTCGGATGAGTACATCGCGCCGATTCAGGCCCGCATTCAGGAATTGGCTGATATGATCCACTCGCCGTACCACTGCTCGCCCGGCGGCTTGTCGTATGATGACATTGTTTTGTTCCCGCGCTTGCGCGCAATGACCATTATCAAGGGCTTGACGCTTCCGTCCGCCATCCGAGACTACTTGGAGTATCACTCTGCTGCGTCCGAGATTCCGTTGTACGACTATTGCGCCATGTGACATTGAGCAATGACAATCTCCTTTCGAGCGAAGAGCGAAGAGCACATAAATTCATCTTGTAATAGCAAAGCATATTCCACGTCGAACATTTTTCCAGCACGCACACGTTGCCGAAAATCAGCTCGAAGTGAGCCGTCATCACCTTCAAAAGAAAAAGTACCAACGGTATCTATTGGCGTTTAGACTGCAGAAAGGGAGCGTTTACAAAATAGTTCGGCTCACAAGCCATTGTACACCCTTCCCTTTCTGTGTATTCCACATGACTCTTTGTCCGTGCATTTTTCCCCTTTTTGTGTATACACGTGACTCTTTTTGTAAGCTTCAACGATTCAACATCTCACATAAACTTGCTTCTTTCAGCTGGGAGCCAATAAGCTATATAGCTTTTGTTTTATCCTCGAGTCTTCCGACGTTTACGTTTCAACTTCTTTCCCACGAGTCCAATTCAGCGGACAACTGCCTGCTTTTTCTGGCTCACCTGAGATGAGATGAGATGACATCTCAATCCAATGAGCTTAATATGCTAATACTTTTAGATATCCTTCAGTCGATATTCAAGGAGTGTGCACTGCATGCTTTAAAGTGTGTTGGAAACACTAATACTTTTGGATATGCGTAACCATCTTCGTCTCGATCATCTCAGAGATATGATGGAGAGGATGACGGCACCATTCAAAACCTACCATAGTAAACAACCGTAGCACCTTTTAGACTTCAGCAAAACAAGGATTTGGATGGAAGCCTTGTGCGAATTAGGCCTCTACGGTATTCACGTTTACCGTGTGCGCGCTCTAACTCGGCGTCCGTACCATCATTGGACCCGCAGGGATATCATGCCATGGTGTGCCCCGTTGGACTCGATACTACCAGACGCCGTAACGCGATGCGCGATGTATTTTATAGCTTTCTGAAAAAGCACCTCTCTGTTTGTACGTAGCCCGGGAATGGAAGTTTCCATCGCAGCAACACCTGGAGGAAAGCGCCCAGTGGCGTTTAGATCTTGTTGTTGATGATGGCAGGTGCTGCAAGAGACCAGTAGGCGTCGACGTTACAGTCGTTAGTCCAAGCAGCCGCAACTTCACCTTGTCTGCTTCGCGAACGGCCGCCGCAGCAGCGACTGAAGCAGAAGCTGTAAAATGCACGAAGTACCAAGACATATGCTCAGCAAACAGGGGCGTTCGCATTTGACGTCCACGGGGGCCTTGGAGACCGCTCGCCGCATTGCCGAATACGTTAGCGGGGTCAGTACGAGGGACCTATCCAGTCACAGAGTACCACGGGCTGATTCTACGCCTTGAATGAACTGTCCTCCAGCTGATAGCTGCTGCTGTGAACCGGCGACGCTAAACGCTCCCCACTCGGGCGCACGCAACCGCGTGACCAACGTACATTTCAGATTCTACAAATCAGCGCTTCGAGGGAAAAGGTCGCAAAGCTCCGACGTGAACAGCTTTGGTTTCTCATTAGTTTTAGTTCTGGGATTGTATATTTAAATCTTTTGAAACATAACAGAGGAACGTCTTTGTGTTTTTGTTTAATTGTTCTAATGCTCTCTGTACCTAAAAAGCTTGGTATATTTTCTAGAGAGTAGCTTTAATTGACACTACCAAATATTTGATACAAAGAGAACAACACTTGGTAGAGGTTGTTTAAGAGAAAAAGCAATTTTCGGAGTCAGTATAATTGCAAATCAAGAATAGGGGAACTCTAGATTTTTTTTCTTCTTGTAATCTCATAGCAAAGCTCTATACAGGAGTGCAAAACGCCTCCCTAAATCTAATCTAATTCTAATTCTAAAGAACTTCTGCCGTTTAGATCAGGTTAGTGCCAACAAAATAGAATGCAAGGAAAAAAGCAGCCAGATTATCTTCATCTTCGATACGCAATCCTGTTGAAACCCAAAATGCTTTTTTTCCTCACAACGCTCTACAAAGAGTTTTCAACTACGTACCTATTGTTTGGTAGTGTCGCTTAACTCTTTTTTTTAATTTGCAAAGCACATTTGCAATCTAAAATTACAATTAAAGCAGAGTCTTGAAAAGGCCTTGCATTCTCAAAAAACTTAGAACCTTTGTCGGGGACATGGAATCTAGCTCTTCTATCCACAAATTATAACCAATAATCCACATTTTTTGTCCTGCGGTGTGATTTAAAAGTATTCAAAAATGAAGAAAGGCACGGAATGGGCCTCTGCGATGACTGAAAGTGATCACAAAGCGCCTTGCAGAACCTCATAGAAAATCTTTAAATTTTTTCACGGGAGAGACATGGAATAGGTCTGCAAAGTAACACTCCATTTCTGCCTGACAAGGGGTAAACAAAGATTTTTCTAATAAAAACAACTATAAATCTTTACAACTAACAAAAAACTTAACCGGTTCGCGAAAGAGCTTTGTGACCTTTTTCTGCGGGAAGCCATCTTCTCGAAGCACTGATTTGTTGGCAGTGGAATGATCGGTTAGCTGTCCAGAAAGACAACAAAATGCGCCGTGTAACACGGCGCATATGTAGTTGGAAATATCCAGCTCAGTGATTTCAAATTCTACAAACAAAGGCCTCGTTCGTTGGTTGGGCAACATCAATAGATATAAGAGCACCATTCCTAATGACGTCATCTTCTAATGACATGTTGATACGCTTGTACGTACGCAGTAGATTTATATATATCAACTTGTTTTCATTTTGGGCACTTGCGATTGGCAGATACTGTGATCTGACTGGATGTCTCACGTCATTCAGCAAGTTCATCGGACAAAAAAGGAAGGACGACGTAACCGTACAACTGTAAAAGTTTACAACTGAAGAACAAGAAAGTCTGCTAGGTTCTTTAGTTGTAAAGGAAGCGCCGCATTTTGTTCTATTGAAATAGAGACTTTTTGTTCGGAACACCGACGATGATCTGTGCGAATTGTTGATGCCAATGCCTTTTTACAATCAATATGGGGGAACTAGTCTTTCATATTACTCTTTGAAGAGCAAAACGTTACATGAAGTAATAACATTCCAAACTGATTTCATCTCCCTGTAGTGCCACTTTGTGGCAGTTTGTGTAACAGTTGGCGCGTATGTAGGTAGACGTTCGTACTTTTTCAGGACTGAGCCATGAGCGAAATTAGTACGAAAGAGCTTCGACACACAAGTGAAAAGCAAACGTCTAGTTCTCGGATACATCGATTCTCAAACACTTCGTCAGGAATTCGTTCGTTCCGTTTGCCACAAGGGCCTCATTCTGCCTCGTTCAACTCTCAATGGCCTCCTTCGAGATTGACGGCCGTAAAATGCTGAAAATTCCCCTCTCCGTTGGCACGTTCAATGCAATCAAGTACGCTGTTGAGGAGCTGGTCATTATCTACATCTTCCAGAGATGCATTCGAATTATTTCCGGAATTTGGATTAGGAGGCGGCTACGAAAGAAGACTTATGTTCTGGGAGGAACGCCTATTCTTGACGAACTTGCTCTTCAGCCCAATTTAGGAAGGACGGGTCTAGGTCGTTTCTTTCTACTGGTGGCGTTCATCATTATGGTTCATGGCGCTGCTCTTTTCCTAGAGTTCAGTACTGACAGTACTGTAGAAGTTGAGTACGCTGGCATTGGAATGATACGTGCACGAACGTCTGTTTTCGACTCTGCTTCGTACGAAAAGAAGGCTTCCATTTCGAAGATTTATCGTCAAGGTGTAGACTCCGTTGTTGTTGGTGGGAATTCTGGGAACGAGTACAGGGCTGTGGAACTGGGTGGGAGCCGTATCAACCGATACTCCGAAGATTACAGCAACGTCAGTTTGTATTCATACGCAGGTATGCCCGATTGTACGGGCCAGCGGTATTGTTTACGACGGGTTACCATGAAGGTGGAACAAGCACGAGTGATTGCCAGATCTGACGGTAGGTTGAATTTACGTTTCGGGAGTATCACCTCCGTAACAGCATCAATCAAAGCGTATTCTGAACAGGACGAAGATGAAATGGCTCCTCCAACTTTCCCGGCTGCTGAAAAGTTACCCTCTGTATCATCCGAGGCTGGAAACGATGCATTCGACCCTGCAAATGAGGGTCTCGAAGCCTCCGGCCCTGACCCACCGGTAATACCAGAGCCCGGAGACAATGTATTCGAGGCTGGATTACTCGATCCCGGAAGTAGTATATTCGAGGCTGGAAGTATATTTGATACTGGAGGCCTCATAGGAATTCCTAATATCGCAGATGTAGTCCGAGATGTGATCACAGACAAAGAAGAAACCGATGCTGAAGATCTCGGCGTGCGGAAGCTCCTTTGCATAAACGACATTCGCGGGATTTCAACTGACGAAAGAGCGATATGCCTGTCAGAACATTCTGGTGCGCCACGTTCGGAGAGCTCTTGTGATGGTCTCCCAATGCAACAGAAACCGGTGTACTTGAAAGTTTTCGGAACTCGAGAAGGGTTTGAAAATTTTACGGTCGGAAACACATATCAATCGAAGTCGTTCGGAGCGGCACTATTTGATGTTTGTGGCAACTGGAGTGTTGGGATCGATGCGATGATTCTCGCAGCTCAAGTAATCAGCTTCAGAAACACCATCGATGATCCTATTGACCTCAGGTCGTTGGCTGAAGTGATCTCCATATCTTCGGTGGGCGATTTTGGGAACGGCACACAAGCCCGAGAGAGTAGAATGGTGGCATTCGTAACAAGGCCCATCGTGTATTTGCCCGCTCTAGCTGTTTACGGAGCACTCGCATTCGTGGCCATACTAGTGGTTCTAGTTTCTCACGGGTTTGCGAGGGGAAACAGCTTTCGTCTGAATGATGCTTTGGTGTACGCCGCCGTGTTGTCGAACCATATTGATGGCATGGAAAGGGACGGCACTGACTGTGACAGCACTCGCGAGGTGAAAAGCATTGCCCTTTACACAGTGGAAGATGGGTTGAGCAGTCACCTGGGACCTGCGCCGGCGTCGTGGGCTCCACACGTTCACGGGAACGAGATTCGTGGTACGGAATCTAAAACTGGGAAAACAGGCGAAGAACTTCTTTGAATCAAGACTGACTTTTGTCTAAACAACGAAAAAAACGAAACTAATTACTAATTAATTGCTTCATTATATTTCATTAATTTGTTTCTTTGTAAGTTTTACAACTTGAGGCGAAACACTTACTATTATACTATTATATTAACTGCCAACGCATCCAGCGAAGCCCTGCATTCCGGTTTAAATCTGCCCTCCAAACCCCCCATAATCTGCTTCCCACCAGGTGATCTCTACGATTACGATACCACCGCTGCAAAGTCTGCAATGGACAGAAGGTCGTATTCTCGTTCAGCCCTTATCGCTCAGGGGTTTGAGAGGTCAGAGTCTTCTTTCATATTCTTCTATGGCCATTATGCTGCCCAATCACCGCAAGCTGTGCTTTGCTTTCAAACTTCTGGCTCTGTCCAGAACCTTTTACGGATTTCGCAAATCGCCAATTTGCAACTTCAAAACACTACATGATGAATGGAGAGGCTGTACTTTTCGGCGATGAAGAAATGGCTGCTGCCATTCTGAATGCGTTGTCGCTCCGAGCAGCCAAAGCACTTAAGCAAAAGGTACGGACCTTTGACCAGAAAATTTGGCAAGAACACCGTCTTGACATAGCTGCAAAGGGATGCTTCTTGAAGTTTTCGCAATGCGAGGAAGCGGGTAGTTTTCTTCTCGCATCCGGTGATCGCATCTTGGTGGAGGCTGCGAAAAGAGATTGTATCTGGGGCATAAGAATGGGCACTACTAACGTACACAGATGTGTTCCATCAAAGTGGAGGGGATCAAACTTGCTTGGCAAAGCGCTCATTCCGGTGCGGGATCGTCTTCGAGGGCATCGGAGTGCTGATGTGAAGAATTGAAGTGGCTGCACCAATTCCTGTTTACCAAATGCAAGCTCTGTGGGCCAATCATCATCATGAAAAATGAATGGATGTGACAATGCTGTAGATACCCCCGGAGCAGGCGGGGAAACCCGAAAGTCGGGATGTACTGCGCGATTTCAATTGAGAACTGCAGTATGTATAAGTTATCAACCGGGGCAAGCCAAGGAAATGCGGACCGAGGCCACTATATCGGGCCCGAGCGAAGCGAGGCCCGATATATTGCGCCGAGGTGCGCGATTTCCTGGCGAGCCTTCGGGTGATAACTTGCTTGTCACTCAGAACAATTACGGCTCAAAGTACGCAGAAACAGAGACAGAAACGAGACAGAGACTTCCTCCGTCTCAAATAACCATCATGGCTTTCTATCCCCGTGCTCCCAGAGTGAACAAAATTGCTCACCCACAGTAGGGTGATTTTTTGGAGAACCAGCGTGATTCACGCTGCGCTGCGTGAAATCACCCGGCCCGCAGAGTGAACTTCACGCTGGACGTGCGCGATGTTCACTCTGTCGCGCCTAGCGCTCACTCTGGGGCAGTTTTTTTCTCTCGAGACACACCCTCTCACGTTTTCGTTCAACCTTCTTACGCTCTTCTTTCATTCATTCGAGCCCATGGCACCCTCTAATCCACCACTGAGCGTCTTCACACCATCGCCTGTGAAAAAAACCACCAAACCCGTTGTAGCCTGCAACGAAGAAAATAACTTTGACGGAAACAATTTGTTTGATTCCTCTTTGGATGAACTGCCGAGCGCAGAAACCGTTTCTGTTCAATCTGATGAGATTCAGACTTGTACACACCCTGTATACTTCTCTTCCGAAACTGATCATATCTTACGAACAACAGCCACTTCCAATGCATCAGAGAAAACTGCTCCGCAAGGTAATATCCATAAAGAAAATGAGCCAGGGACTCAATGGGGTGTGAAACGCAATACAGATTCTGAATCAGATAACACCTTCAAATGTGACATCATGCAGAGCACAGAACCGGAGATATACAGTGAAGATTTTTCCTTGATGTGCAAAGATGTGCAAGTCAACACAGTAGAGATTGAATCACTACACGCTCCGAGTGTTTCACAAAGAAACAAAACGAATGTTTCCGAGGCCTGCAACGCGTTTGAAGCTGTAAACAGTGCCACTGAAGACATTTGGGCGGCATTATTTTGCGATCCGGCGGAGTACATGGACGACATTCTCGAAGAAGAGGTGAAGGAAATTGAACATGTAGGAGACAATGAGAATGCCGAAAATAACATGACAACTGCAGAGCGCAGCAACGCCCACAAAATAGGAGGGTTACAAGGATGGGACTACGCCAATGCATTTGAAGAAGTCGAACTTCAGCTCGATAATGCAGACAGTATTCTTGGTATCCGTTTCCACAAAGAGGCGAACACAGTAATAGAGAATGTTATGAAAGAAATTCGTCTGAACGACAACAACCCGCAGTTCTTTGATGAATCAAACATATCATTACTAGATGTGTTTGATGTTTTCTTGCCTGCTTCACTGCTGGAGAAACTACGTGCATATATTAATCGGGTGTTGTGTGCGAGGAAAGAGAAGGCAACAACTGCGATGGAGTTGAAGTGAGTAATAGTAACTCATGTTCTAGCAGCTTCGTACGGGACGACAGTATCCGTCATGACATCTCCTGAAAATCGGGAGTTCTACTATCAGACAGGTCTGTCGGGGAAACGATACAGTTAGATATGGGCTGCTCTCAGTGGGACGAGGAAACGACGACAACGTGTCAAAGACTGTGACAGTGGATGGTTCAATAAACCCATTCTGGGAAACCAACTCATCACTGAGCTGGAGCATGAACTTTCCGCAATCAACAGAGTGTATCTCCATGTTGTGGGGCAGACGGTTTTCAGCTTGGATGACGATCATCTAAGGCTGCGTTCTCGTGCTGTAACGGAGCTGACAAACTTGTCGCATGTCAACAATCCGCAGAAGGCCCTCGGACCAGTTAACAACGCCTTATGTTCTGCTTTAACATCAAGATTTATTGCCAGTCACTATTCAAGACCAGGTGAAAAGCTGATTCATGTGTGGGAACGATTAGTGCGGCTCTTGCAAGGCGCTGCAACTCCAGGCTCTATAAAGCCAATGACGGAGGCTATTTTTGCCGCCGACAGAGGTTACAATGGGAAACAGACAGTCGACTTCATCACCGATAAGCTGGGAGCTAGTGGGATTGGCACGCATAAGAGGAGCCTTGATTACCCCTTTGTGTTTGGAGAAGGACCTATTCGCAAGCGACATAAAGGCATGGTCGTACAAGAGAAAGGATGTCGAGCTGTGTACAGTGCCACAAGGCAGGCAACTGAAAAGAATGGTAGAGTGATACAGGCCATCGTATACCGCGAAAGTTATTTCGGGAGAATAGCTTCTGTGTACCACAACAACCGCAAATTGTTTGGTGCGCATCTGTTTACTTTGGTTCCAAGGCGAGAGTTCTTGAATAGTAGTTTACACGACGAGGACCGCCGCAATTTACACGAAGTGTACAAAGCGTGCTCGGATTCATCTGCTCTGAAGGTCAGCTTTGCACTCAACCAGGTGTACGAATACACCGTTCTGCAATCACAAGACCCGGGCTGGTTCCTAATGCGTGCATTTCAGTTCACATCAAGAACTACTCACGGTTTCTACACAGTGTTTGCTGCAGACTACGAAAAGAACTTAGTAGGAAGTGCTGAACTTCTGAATGGAAATTATGTGATGCCAGGATCAACCGCGTTGCCCATAGGAGTGCAAAAAACAGTAGAAGCTCTGCGGTTGAAGTGGGATAGCGTCATTGGAACTTTGGGTGTACGCAAAGGTAACACCCCAACACCTGAAAGAGATGCAGAGAAATCAATCGCAGATGTCATGAACGCCACCACTGCGTCGCTACAATCTCTTCGAAAGGAGCAGCTGTTTACAATTTTATCAAACGTTAACCATCGACAGCCAGCTTCAACAAACAAACAGCCGCTCATCGCCAAGATTTTGGAGCTGCAAAAGGCGGTAAATGATGGTTCCTTAGAATTGCATTGCCCCGAAGCGCAAGCGCCGAGTGCGGCTGAACAGGCTGTCATACACAGGAAAGAATTACAAAAAGGCCTTTACCTAGCATCTCTGAACGCGTGGTTTATGTGACCACTGACAGCTACACCAGGTATGAAAGAGGGATCTCGTAACGAGAGTACGGTTCTGACTAATATTCCAAAATTCTTTAAAGAGAACAAGGCAGTTAACGTCAAAGCTTTTCAGACAGGAGAAAGCTTTCGAGAGTTTTATGAAAGCAGCTGGACTGTACAACACATAAGAACAGTAGGTCTTATTGGATCAAAACAAACGCCCTTACTGGCCGGCAGTCCGGATGGCATCATTTGTCTTTTATCCGATGATACGTTGCACGTTGGCGCCATCGAAGTAAAAACGATGACGTCTTTGAAAACAGCCAAGCAAGCGGAAACAGTTCGAGATAAGTACAGCCGTATCGTACACATCAACAAAATTGGCCGATCAGAATACTCTACAAAGTTGTTCCAAGAACTTGTACCTAATTCAAGCTATCGTCTTCAATGCTTACACCACGCAGCCGTGCTCAACCAAGAACATGTCTTATTCGTTGTGGGTAGGGGGAATAATATCGGGCTGGGATGCCTTGTCTACGTTGTTCTGATGGAGTTCAGCAAAGCATTTACGGCGGAGTATATATACACACTGACATCAGTACAAAGAATCTGCTTTCAATGGATTGGAAAGCACGCGGAAAATATACCCAAAACGTACGATGAGCTTTTACACAATACGTATGCTACAGATTTGTACTCTTTTGGGTCATACTATAATTTAAGCAAAGCCTACCGGGACCTGGTTTCAAGAAAAGGTCCACTACCGCCTTCTCGAATGATAAGACCTTCTTCCCTCGTCTTTTGGAATCTTTTGAAAGAAGGGGTGGATGAGTTTAGCCGCAATATGAAGAGCCTTTGCTACACAAATTCATCTGAAAATCCGATTGTCAGTGTTATTGGACGACTTTTATGCGCCCAAGTAGCTAATGCGGGATTAGTGTGCCGCCTAATTCAGGCGCGACGAAGAGGAATTATTGCTGGAGTTGTTGAGTCAGAACATGGTCATAAATCTAGCTACAGAACATTGAGGCATGCTGTGTCTAGCTGCATGACGTTTTCTGCTTTCGTAAAGCAGTTGGCAAGAGCATATACCACGATATACAGACAATATTCAAAAGGTCAAAGCGCTTCTCAATTGGTTTCAACCAGCATGTCAGAGAAAGAAACTATTTCTCAAATGTTCGTTCGTAATGTTGTGGAAAATTACAACAGACAGGACAATGTTAATAGACGACTTTCTGCCTCTGTTCTGCATAAAATTGTCAAAGTAAAACCGTTATACTGTTCTCTCTGTTCCTATAATCACTCCTACGAACTGAGAGGACGAGTTTTCAAGAAAAAAGGGGGATCAATGATAAGACAATGGTGCAAGGTTTGCCGGCAGCCTTTGTGTTCAAAGTGTTGGGTTGTTTGGCATAGTACCCGTGTTCTAAAGAAAGCTACTATACCAGAAACAGAGATGGTGAAATTGAGGGAGAAGGCAGAAGCTGCGGTACAGACACAGTAAGTGGTCTAAATGACCTGAGCGTGAGGTAAAGTGTTTATGGTTAATGGATTATATATGCCCCAGAGTGAGCGCTAGGCGGGACAGAGTGAACATCGCGCACGTCCAGCGTGAAGTTCACTCTGCAGGCCGGGTGATTTCACGCAGCGCAGCGTGAATCACGCTGGTTCTCCAAAAAATCACCCTACTGTGGGTGAGCAATTCTGTTCACTCTGGGAGCACGGGGCTATCACTACATCGGCAGGAGACCAAAACAGCACCTTCAAGCAGATCAAGCACACTGCAGCCACTCTTCCTTCACTGTGCTTACTGCAAGGCCTCATAATTGAGGTGACCCCTTCTTGGACGCAAACCGATGCCGCGGCACTAAGCGTCGTTGAGACCAGTCAACCTCTGCCGTCACTCAACGCTCTGGAAAACGTCCTGGGAAACGTTGATTCTCCCTGCGACACGTCTAAAATTAGTTCGTTACATTGGAATCAATCTTTCGTCTTTGCTCCGCATGCCGTGGAAAACGAATCACCCGTCGTGTTACAAATCGAAACTGGAAATCGATTTGCTTTGCACAGCAAACACAACGAATCTCAAAAAACCAACGTGTGCAGACCCTGCACACGATGAGGCTCAACCAAATAGCTTGGCGCTTCCAGAACGAACGCTCTCTACCACAGCTTCGAAGCTTCTACGCCGTCACGTTCCCGACAACACAGTGAAGGCAACAAACACCACGTTAAATGCCTTGGTCGAGTTCGTTGTTGAAGCCTTTACACTCTTCTTGCCCAAAAATCTTTAGGAATTGAAGAATCGCCACACACCACTCTGGAGGCGCAAAAATTTGCGTGAACAGGCAGTCGGTCTGACACAAATTTACTTATTCATCGCAAAGCTATCGCTTCGCCGCGTAAGATCTTTAATGTCTGGGTACTGGGTGGTGCAGACGGCCATATCTTAGCACCGTGCAGTTAAGCACAACTTAAAGCACACAGTACTCTCGAAAGGAGATGTACTGTTCCCCAATAAAGCGAGCGGGGCGCAAGTTGATGGAAACAACTAAGGTCGTCTTGGTGAACAACGCAGCAGAACAAACACCAAGATGGTCTGCGTCGTTGAAGAGCATCTTGCGCCATGCCGCTTCTAGAAGTAGCTCTAATAAATCCACTTCGGCGTGTGGGGCAAAGCCGGGAACAGAAGGAAAGAACACAAACCGCGCCAGCGGCTACGCACCCAAGGTGTTCAGCCTTGCTCCCTATTGGGCCAGAGCAGTGGCAGAACCCTCCGATGAGGCCGACACGTGCCGGGCGTAACTCCGAGCAGCCTCTTCCTGACTTACAGACGGAGGTTGGGGGTGGCAATCGGGGTGCCAACAGGATGGATTCCACTGGGTGTGGCGTATCCCGTAGCAAAAGGGACGTGATAGAAGGTAGCAAAATGAGCCGCACTGCGGAGCACAGACTCGTGAGAGCTGGGAATAATCCCGAGACAAAAAGGGGCAAACCTGTACAACAGGGCGAAGTGTAACGAAGCCGTAAGACGGGAAAACAGAAAGATTGTATGGAAGAATGATAAATAAGAGGCCGTAACGACGGATCGGTGCTTCTCGGTGACGGAGGTGGATAACTTGTCCGGATAAGCGGCGGTATTCCCCGGGAATGGGGGCAAAAGACCGTGCGGCAAGCGGAACTCAAGCTAGAGCCAAGGCCTCGTTGAGGTTTACTTCCCGTACAGTGGCGGCAAGTGCCGCCACTTATATACGGCTGACAAATATCACTAAATTATCTAAGTACCCGGCACGCCGGCCAACACTACCCACGTGTACCTCCGTGGCCACACTTGCAACGGCGCATCTGGTAATCGGGCGCGGGCACACACCGTGTCGCGCCAATCCTACCCTTCATAGGCGGATCCCTAATCCGGGCCCAAATAGGCAAATAGGACTTCATAATAGTAGGAAGTTCAGCCGAAAATAACAACGGATATATGAGTGGCATCCCCCTCAGTCCCTGCCAAGGGCAATTGCTCTACATCTCCCCCTTCTCAGGCTGAAACTTCCTACTCGTTCGGCTTTTCACCTCCCATCATGGGCCTATATAACCCGGACTCCGGCGGTGAGCCTAACGACCACTCGGACTCCAACAACTTTGCACTCGTACCATACTTGGCACCTTCGACTCTCATCGACACAGCGATGCCTACCAATAACAACGACACCTCCGGTAATCCCGGCGCTCTCCCAGGTGGGACTGCGCGAATGACCGCTGCCGGACCGCGGTTCCGGTCGGTACCCTTGCCTCAATCGTCGGGTGCTTTCGCTTCCGGCGCGGCGTCCGTTGCGACAGCAGCGACTCCGGATCCAGCTCCCGTGTGGGATTGGTTCCATGCTAGCGTGCCGACAAATACGGGAGGATGGCCCAGTCTTGGGAGTCTCCGCGTACGCGATCCTCACCGCCATAGCGGCCTGTTTGCACAAGCCCCGTGGTTCAATGCCGAAGCCGTTCGGAATGAAGCGTTGATCAACTCCTACGCCATTGACGGTAATCTCCCCGGAGGGCTTTCCGTCAGCGTCGTCCGCTCATGGGACTGGCTCGCCTGTATCACGGTCCATCCAAATTGTCTCTGGTATACGAGAAGCGAGAGCCAGGCGTTCGCTCGCCGGGAGATTGCCCGCATTGGGTATGCGCGACATTTCCGGGCGCCGAACGAGCATCCGGTTCCGTCCCATTACGGGTTTGACGTGGCCTACTACCGTACGTTCGGCGAGGTTGAGTACGGAGATCGACTGGCTGTTGCCTTCGACGAGATTGACCGCTATGCGGATGTCGTCCAGCCCCACCAAAATCTCATCCTGTGGGCTGGTCTGATTCTTTGGGCCGAGTTCCGGTACCTCCGCGAGTCGTCGCGGCGCGAGTTCTTCGAAGGCCTCCGTGACGAGAGGAAGTGGCGATCCCGCTTCGGGGTTCTGGTGCCGTACCAATGCTCGGAGGTTGAGCGAATCGCGGCGCGTTTCCGTCAAGGGAGATACGTTCCGTTGCCATCGTTCTGGCCTGCGGTCGAGGTCCCTCGAGGGTGCCATGTGGAGCTCCCCCCATGCCTGACATACGTCGGGTCGTACTACATGAAGAATCCGCCGCGCGGCCTTTGGAGCATCCTTGCCACCGAATGGACTGTCCGTGTCGCGGCTTTCCTTCTCTGGGAGGCGTATGATCATTACCGGCTTTCGTTTGTGCCGGAGATGATTCGCCGATCCATTCGGAATTTGGACCTCACCGATGTGCTCGGATCAGTCCGCAACGCGCGGGAAGTGGTCTCCTTGGTGGAGGTCATCGACGGTGTCGAGTGGGACTCCGTGCCTGCTAGTCAGGTCTCCGAGGGTATCCGTCGGGTTACAGACCGGTCTCCCGGACGCGACGTCAACGCTGGCGACTTTGTATATTTCGACCCATGGGAATGGGAGATAGTCACAGCCGCCGAGGCGCGGGAGCGGCGTCAGGTCGAGCGGAGCATCCCCGAGGGCCATCCTCGTGGGTTCGTCTTCGTCGACGACGAGGAGGACGAGAGCCTTGATGAGGCAGGGAGCCCTGTGGACCAGGGAGCGGACCAGCAGATCGACGTGATCGACGTAACCGGAGATGACGGCGGATCCGCTGATGCGGTAGTGCAGGGTACGCCCAACTCGGTTGGCGCGTGGCAGGCCTTCGCTTCTGCGGGCGGGGCCGGTTCGAGTACTGACCCCCAGGCGATCGTCATCCACAGTTTCCTTCGTGGCATGGGTGTGCCCGTGTCTGACACGGTGACCGACTTGGCGCAGCTGCAGGGCCTTGCGGCTCAGTGGTTCGCCCAAGGTCGTGGGTCCGGTTCCGGACCGTCCGGCATGTGATCGAACTCCGTAGATACCAATATCTCTTGGCCCTATCATTAAATGTTTCCGTTTACTACCGGCTTTTAGCAAATTCTCTTCATCCCTCCCCCTCCTCAGGGGGCAGCACCCCGCGAGGGGCGCCTGTTCCTTATCTAAGGGAGGTATTCCGCTTGAAGCGGCAAATTCTTGTTCTTCGACTTCCGCTTCTTAGGCTTCTTCTTCGTCTTCTTCTTCTATTCCACTGTATAGTGGCTTGTCCGCAGGAGCGGCAAATGTTCCGCGTGAGCGGCGTAGCTAGTGTGGGCGCTAACCCACTTGGGCTTTGTCGAGCGAGTCCGGTGGCGGCGTGCCGGTCCTCCGGTGGTATTGGAGTACCTTCGAGCGAGGCAGGTGCTCGATAGGTTCCTGTGTGTCCTCCGAAGGAGGGTAGCTGTACCAACGGACTTGGTATACCAACTCTCCAGTAGAGTCTTGGCCGTGCCTCACTATACGGTCCACTACGAACTCGCGTTCGTAGACACTGCGCTCTGGCGGCTTGACCAGTGAGTCCTCATCCCTGGCGGTCGAACAATCTCCCGTTGAGTGGCGGATTGCTCCTCCACTGTCGTGGCTTATGCGGGCGATTGCCTTCGACTTCCGTCTCATCGGCAATGCATCCTGTATCCCAGGTCTCGGTTGCGCTCCCCAAGGAGGTTCTCGGAGAGTTACACTCTCTGGGGCGGGGTCTGAAGCCACTTGTTTGTGGAGCTGTTGCGGGGGCCCATCTGGGCGGACTGTGAGCTTCCGGTGTTCCGGCGAGATCGTCCCGATCGACGGGCGGCAATCCTCCGTACGGGGGTCTAGCGAGCGGTGCTCCGTCACGTGCGTTGCTGACGGTTCGCCGCCCACAGCGGTGCGTGTGGCTCCAACCGTCGTGGTGCCGTGGTGAGCCGTCTCAATTACGGAACTACCGTTTTTTGACGGCTCGTCACTCTCCGTGGCACGCGTGTGCCCACGGCGTGCACTGTCATGGGCATAGTCATCCTTCAAGGAAGGCGGTTTACCCACGGTGCGTGGCGCGTGTCGCGCCGTGCGCGCGTCCAACTTACTTGGCTTCTGTCCACCTAGAGTGGTGTCCACCTGTACTGGTATGGCTGCGTGCTCTGCCGTTCCGGCGCCGTCATCGAATAAGTCGATTGCCCTTCCCAAGCTTGGGTCTGCTGTCACGGCACGGTCTCTCACAACCAATGTCTTTTCCGAGTGGTCGGTCTTCTCCGCTGACGGGGCAACATTCGTCTCGGTCTTCTCCGCAGACGGGGCAACATTCGTCTCGTCTTCATTCCGCAGTGGCGGTGCGTCTCCGTGCGTGTTCCCGGACTTTGGGCTTTGAATAGCGCCGCTGCTGTTGCAGGCCTGCGCGTCCTCCGTCACTGATGGTGTTGCGCCAGCGATACCTTCCACGTTGTGGCCCGGTGTCTCCGGATGCGCATCCCGCCTGGGCGTAACATTTCTACGTAGGCAGTCCGCTTGCAGCGGCGAAGACGAAGGCGGTAACTCTGCATTCCCTGGCATTGGGCCGTCAGCGGGGCGCTTACCGTCACACGTCCATTCGCTTCCCGTCCGCGACGGCAAGGCTTCACTCACTCCGTCCCCGTCGGTGCCTTGCGCGGGTGTACTATCCGTTTGCGACGGCGTAGACTGCGGAGCAGCAGTGTAACTAAAATGAGCGTCTCCCTCCTCCTCCTCAGCGGGAGCGGTGGGGCCCGGAGCGATAATCCCAGTAGTGGGCGCGACGCGTGGGTGCACATACGCGTCTTGCCCAACTTTGGGGGTATGTTCCGCTTCCATAGGAAGGTCGGCCAAGCTGCGCGTTGCGTGCTGTAGAATTGACAGGCCGGGTGGGCTAGTATCCGATGTTGTCGGTCCTTGATGACCTTTGTGTACGGGGGGTTCTGGCGATAGTGCCGGCGTAACGCGATCACGCGAGAGGCGTTCGTGCTCTCCCTTGATGTTAAGGACAACCGTTGTATCGGTGACAGAGATGACCCTGTAGGGGCCGTCCGCGATCGGAGAAAGCTTGTGCCGTTTTTCTTTTTCCGGATTGTAGTATTCTTTCCGGAGAAATACATAGCCACCTTCCTTTATCAGTGGGGCCTTCTTTCGCAGACGTGCGTCGAAATTCCACTTGTAGACGGCTTGCGCCTTAGCGATTTGCTGCCCAACTACGGGAGTAATTTGTTTCAGCCAGCGCTTCCAGGCGTCCCTGTGTAGGCGGGGTGAATGGGATTTATCCAGCGTAGGTTGGGGCTCGACAGCCACCGATTGTGGAACACGTGATAAGACCAGTTCGAACGGAGAGATCTGGGTAATGCGATGTACCTGCGTGTTGTAGACATAGGTCACCGCATCGGTGTAGAGATCCCATTCCGACGGGTGGTCGGCGACAAAGGTTCACAGCGCATTCAGCACGGTGCGATTGAAGCGCTCTACCTGGCCGTTACTTTGCGGATGGTAGGTCGTAGTAAACCAGTTCTTAATGTCCAGTATTCGACACACGTCCTGGAAGAGCTTCGCAGAGAATTGCGACCCATTATCCGATAGTAAATCAATCGGCGGTCCGTAGACAAACACCCAGTGGGTTACGAACGCTTGCGCGACCGAACTGGCGGTGATCTTCGTCAACGGAACTGTCCGCACGAGCTTCGAAAAGCGGTTGGTTATGACGAGTAGAAACCGATTACCTCGGCGAGTCCGAATAAACTCACCGAGTATGTCAATCGCCACAAACTCAAGTGAGGCCCTTGCGGGGAAAAGTACCAACTGTTTGGAGTATTTCCGCAGTTTGACGCGGTTCTTTGCGCAACCAGAGCATCCCCGAGCAGTGGCGTACGCATCGAATGCCATAGCTGGCCAATAGAAGTCCTTCCTAAGGGTGTAGTACAACTTCCTTCCACCAGGGTGGGCCGAAAACTTCGCGTAATGCGACAAATGCAAGACCCAAGATTGAAGCGAGTGAGGTACCACAATCTGTGGTCGGTCAGTAACCGTTCGAACCAAGAATCCTTGGTCGTTCATGACAAAAGGCAGTTGAGCTCCACCGTTCAGACGGGCGCGCACCCTACTGCAGAACGGGTCCGTATACTGTTCCCGGATCAGTTCTTCCGGTGTTATCGGCACGAATGATCCCGGTACTGGCTCCGTATCTAAAACGGCTAAGACAGCGTCATAGACGTCCCATCCCTCCAAATCTTCGTCTTCGTCGTCCTCCATAAAGAAACAGGGTATTTCCAGATCATCGACTGGCTCAGCTTCGGCCGCAGTCGGTAAGCGGGAAAGTGCATCAGCCTGAGTGTTCAGGATTCCCTTCTTGTACTGCACGTCGAAGTCGAACTCCGATAATCTTAGCCTCCACCGCATCAAGCGGCCAGAGGGCTCCGCAATCGAGAGAAGCCATCGCAGAGCCGAATCGTCGGTATGAACGGTAAAATGCCCTCCCATGAGGTACGGTCGCAGCGTCTGGAGAGCCCAGACTACTGTTAAGCATTCTTTCTCTGGTACCGAGTAATTCCTTTCATGAACGTTAAGGCTTCGAGACCAAAAACCAATTGGAAGTCGTTCGCCACTCTCCGTGGTCTGAAACAGGGCACAGCCGATCTGGAAATTGCTGGCATCCGTATCGATGGCATAGGGCAATCCGAGTTTCGGCAGGGAAAGAATTGGCGGCGAAGTTACTGCATCAATGAGCGATGAGAATGCCGTTGCCTTACGGTCATCGAATGGTTCCAGTTTCACTGGCTGTCCCTTTCGCAAGAGTTCATTCAATGGAGCTGCTATATCCGCGAAGTGCGGAATAAAACGGCGGTAGACATTGCAAAGGCCGAGGAAGGATCGGAGTTCCGTCTGAGTCCTTGGGTGTTTGGCCTCCTTGAGAGACCGCACACGTACAGCGTCAATCGATAGCTGTCCCGGACGGATTATGTGGCCGAGATATTTCACGGTATCGGTAAAGAACTCGCACTTCTTCAACTTCAGTGTAATGCCTGCCTCTCGTAGGACTCGCATCACCTCCCGAACGTGGGTCAAGTGCTCGTCCAGGTTACTGGAGAACACAATGATGTCATACAGGTATACCAGGCACGTCTTCCACTTAAAGCGGGCAAGCAAAATGTCCACTGCTCTTTGGAAAGTGACAGGGGCGTTCGTGAGCCCAAAGAGCATCCGGTTGAATCGGTATAGTCCTTGATGACATACAAACGCCGTTTTATCACGATCCTCTGCCCTAACTGGGACTTGTCAATATCCCCAGTTCGCGTCGAGGGTCGTGAACACCTTTGCGCTTCCGAGCGAATCGATACATTCGTCCATCCTCGGGATGGGATACACGTCCTTGACGGTAGCCGCGTTAAGCTTGCGGTAATCGATACAAAAACGCCAAGACCCATCGGGTTTGGGAGCGAGTACCACGGGCGAGGCCCATGGCGACTGGGCCGGTTCAATGACTCCGGCGCGGAGCATCTTCTCGACTTGAGTCTTCTCTTCTTCCCGAGCTGTCGGTCCTGCCCTGGTAGGGGTAGTTGCGAGATTGGCCGAGTGTTCGGCATCAAATCTATCCGATGTTCGGTGATCCCAATTTTCCCAAGGGAACCGTCCCACATGGGGGTGAACTCGCGTAGCATATCCCGTAACTTCTCACGGTGAGACTCTGGGACATGGTTAAAGTCTAGAGACTCGAGATCCTGTACGGGGTCCTTCTTCTCAGATCCAGGTGATTCTGGCCTTCCTTCCGACAGTGTCGGCGTTGCTTCTTTCGACGAGTTCAACACTTCTTTACCCGATGAGTTCGGCGCAGCATCTCCCGACGAAGTCTTTGGTACGGTTGTGTCAGCGCACTTCCCCTCTCCCTCCTCAGCTTCTAGAATTCCGAGAACCTCGGCGGTAGAGATCTGTGTGGGTACAATAGCCACCGGGTGTGGTAACATGGAACCAATGACTTGGTTCTTTACCAACCTCTGTTGGGAGGAGCTGAAATTAGCAACCAATGCCCTGAAGGGCTTTTCTGGCTCACCAAGTACAATCCCATTCGCGAG
Source organism: Gracilaria gracilis (assembly GCA_030374805.1). Classification (NCBI taxonomy): domain Eukaryota; phylum Rhodophyta; class Florideophyceae; order Gracilariales; family Gracilariaceae; genus Gracilaria; species Gracilaria gracilis. The sequence goes on along the minus strand of JARGSG010000123.1, from coordinate 79,712 downwards.
GGCCACGTTCTGCCTTTCGTAAAGGAGAGGCAATGGCTGAACGGTTTGCAGGCCGTGCTGTAGACACGTGACCGTGACCCATGTTTGGGATTCCGGTGGAATGCAAATAGACCGAGCCACTCGGAGCTTCGTAGATGAACGGTGCGATTTCGCTGGCTGCTGGGCCACTGGCAATGGAACTTGCTTCTTGAAAGCCTTTCGTAAAGGTCGCCGAACAATTGGCACTGTTGTGCCGTCCTCCAGCTCTACGGTCCTTTTCCGTGGTCGAATTGCTTCGACAAAACGGTCGCAGAAATCAAATCCGAGTATGACCGGCGCAGCTAAACGCTTGCAGACTATGAAGTCCAAGAGGACAACGCAACGGCCAAGCCTGACAATCAGGTCAATTACTCCCACGATTGAAAGGGGTCTATTGTTTGCATCCGCTATCTCGGTCGGCGGGGCCGGCCGAATCTGAGACAATGACTGCGGCGGAATAAGCGATTGAACCAAGAAGTTTGGACCAGCACCCGTGTCGAGAACGTACAACTGCCGAACAATATAATGGTCGGATATCCCGAGGTCGGCGAAAACTTTGTAGTTTCGTTTCGGCATGACCAGGACTCTATCCGGAGCGCGGAAATTGCGTGACCGTACCCACGGGCGACGGAGAACACCGAGATGTTCCGAGTCCACGTCTGTCGTGGCCATCTTCCTCGTAAGGATCGTGACCGGGGAGCGAGGCTTTGCAACCTCCGGGGCAGTTGAGCTCGACTGCGTTTGCGCCGCTCCTTCAAAGGAGGCTCCCATGCTCAGTTTTTCTGAGCGTCGCCGCTATTTTGCGGAACCGTTGGGCTCCCAGATGCGGCTGCTGCTTCACCATGATGCGGTGAAGGTTCCTGTTTTCCAGGCTGAGTATCCGCCTTCGCACGAAGGTACGATTTTTCGGGAACACGTTCCCGCTCGGCGGGCGTCAACGACTCATAATGGAGAACAATTTTTGCCATCTCCCTGAATGGTAACATACAGTTCGGGGCAATATGCCCAGGTTTGTAGCAAACATGGCATATGAGCTGGCGAAGAGAATCCGCATTGGGCGGCCTTCGCTCCTGTCTCGGGGGGTAGGGATCCCTCCACCCGGGACGGGAGTTTCTGTATCCGCCAGAGTGCGGCACTGGCAATGCCGGAACATGATTACCGGCGTACAGAGCAGCATCCGAATCTTCGGTTGTCGGTCCCATCGTAGATGGCAGGTCCGACGTTGCCAACGATTGGTCACTCTGCACTAGGTGCACGTTGTCGTAGTTAGCATGGGCTGAACCTCTCGATTGATGCTGTGATAGATCCCTCTCTTCCAGATAGAATAGACGGCGTGTGCGAGACTTAATGCTGGCACTTGCCCGTGCCGCATCACCCTCAGCTTGGGCAAATTGAACCAGCTCCAAGTAGGAGATCTTGCGCTTGTTCGCCCGATAACGGGCTACCAAAGTCCTAATCGAGGGAACCAAGCCATCCACAAACATGGTACATCGCTCGGCCGCGGAGTAGACGTTCCCACAGCGGTGAAAGGCCTTATTCAACCGTGTAGAATAAACGGTCTCCGTCTCTTCCGGTCCTTGCTTCGTGTCGCGCAATGCGAGTATGGCATCTTGAATTGCGTTTCCTGTAGCGTAGGATCGCAGGAGGTACTGTACAGCCTCTGGCCAACAGGTCACTCCTCCCTCGGAGGCACGAGACGATCCGCGGACAGAGTTGTACTGGTCCTCGGCCATAACTTTTAAAAAGTAAGGCAGTGCGATGTAGGCTTGCGCCTCAGACATCCGAAGTACATCGGCTTCCCCAACATATCGGGCGAGAAAGTCCAACACCAGGATTGGATCCTGCCCAGAGAACTTATTGGGCTTCAGTGTGAGCTCCAGCCTCTTAATGTGGTCTTTCACTCGTCCAGTCCCGCGAGGGGTCCTTTCTCCACTGGAGTCTTCCAGCCGATAATATCGGTATGACAGCAACTTCCGATACAATAAATTCGTCGGCTTCAGTTCCTTGAGTCCAAGGTGCTTTCGTCCTTTAGAACGGCTCCGGGCAACGCCTTGCGTGGCTTCGGTGGCCCGGGAACGGGTAGCACGAGAGCGTGAAGGCTCGTCCTCACTTTCCGAAGAATCGGTTGACGAATCCCTGACTTGAGCATTAGACTCAGAGGATGAAGAAGAGGACGAATCAGGTTCCAATTTAACCTTTCTCTTCTTTCCCGCATGGCGGTCTTTGGAGCGGTGCGACTTCCGAGAAGTTTCGGAAACCGGCACGCCGGGCGCCACAGCATCGTGGATGATGGTGTGCTCGACCGTTTCCAGACGGGCCGCTAAGCGGTTTAAACGATCAGCTGCCTGCTCATGCGGGACAGCCGATTCCTTTCGGTCTTCCATGATCTGGTTGACATCAGACCGTAAGACACGGACGTCTTGCGAAACATCCCGAACATCGGCTTCGTACAGCCGTTGCCGGAGTTTCGTAATGTCGTGAATCAGAGCCACGTGAGAGTTCTGCACCACGCGCACTTGTGCCTTTAATTCACGGAGGGTATACTCGTCGGACCTCGACGACATGGCTTCAGCCGCTTGCGCGGAATTAGCCGGTCCTTGAGCTGGTGGGGCCCCATTGTTGGTACGAGGACCCCGGGAAGCCGGCGCTTGAGCGTTATCACCCGGGCCGTTCAGTACATCCGTTGGTAACAGCGGGAGGCTCTGAGCGAGTCCAGATGATTCCGGTGGTCCAACAATTGGGCCAGGTGCAGACCCAGCCTTCGAGCGACCTTTGTTACGGCGAGATGTCATTGTCCGCCGAAGCAATCGGGAGTTTTAAACGAACGATTACCGCTTCCAGCAATGGCGCAAAGTAAGTTCTCCCCACGCAGAGGGATACAGCACCAGTTTCCACTACAACAAATGTTGTCCAGAAAGCCGTTTCTAAGTCGGGAGACCACTTGTGGGGCAAAGCCGGGAACGGAAGGAAAGAACACAAACCGCGCCAGCGGCTACGCACCCAAGGTGTTCAGCCTTGCTCCCTATTGGGCCAGAGCAGTGGCAGAACCCTCCGATGAGGCCGACACGTGCCGGGCGTAACTCCGGGCAGCCTCTTCCTGACTTACAGACGGAGGTTGGGGGTGGCAATCGGGGTGCCAACAGGATGGATTCCACTGGGTGTGGCGTATCCCGTAGCAAAAGGGACGAGATAGAAGGTAGCAAAATGAGCCGCACTGCGGAGCACAGACTCGTGAGAGCTGGGAATAATCCCGAGACAAAAAGGGGCAAACCTGTACAACAGGGCGAAGTGTAACGAAGCCGTAAGACGGGAAAACAGAAAGAGTGTACGGAAGAATGATAAATAAGAGGCCGTAACGACGGATCGGTGCTTCTCGGTGACGGAGGTGGATAACTTGTCCGGATAAGCGGCGGTATTCCCCGGGAATGGGGCAAAAGACCGTGCGCAAGCGGAACTCAAGCTAGAGCCAAGGCCTCGTTGAGGTTTACTTCCCGTACAGTGGCGGCAAGTGCCGCCACTTATATACGGCTGACAAATATCACTAAATTATCTAAGTACCCGGCACGCCGGCCAACACTACCCACGTGTACCTCCGTGGCACACTTGCAACGGCGCATCTGGTAATCGGGCGCGGGCACACACGTGTCGCGCCAATCCTACCCTTCATAGGCGGATCCCTAATCCGGGCCAAATAGGCAAATAGACTTCATAATAGTAGGAAGTTCAGCCGAAAATAACAACGGATATATGAGTGGCATCCCCCTCAGTCCCTGCCAAGGGCAATTGCTCTACACTGCGGGCCCTCGAAAATATATTATTCATCGCAAAGCTATCGCTTCGCGGCGTAAGATCTTTAATGTCTGGGTACTGGGTGGTGCAGACGGCCATGTCTTAGCACCGTGCAGTTAAGCACAACTTAAAGCACACAGTACTCTCGACAGGAGATGTACTGTTCCCATCCCGTGATCGACGAAAGATATTGAGGCGATGCTCTTACAGAGAGAGTCTTTGACACGGCTCTCTCTTATGGCCGAGATGGTTCATCGGCGGCGTTCATTTCCGACGGAATGGTGCACGAAAGACACACGTATCCCGACTGCGAGGCTTAGTGATCCCAAATCGACGGCAGCGGAGAAGAAGCGGAATAGACGAGGACCTTCCTTTCCTCAGGGCTCCAAGAGTGACCATTGAGTCTGTGAAGAATATTAACTGGCATCGATTAAGGCCATGATGGATGAGCCAGTTCAGAGCTAGAACTGCGGTGGCTGTCTCGAGGCAATTAATATGTTCGGGCTTGTTCCATTTGTGTACGATCGCCGTACTCCAGGAGAGAGATTTGTAAATTCTGCGAACCTTTTCTGTGTTACTCATGAATTCGATGCCTTGAGAATTGGGGTTGTGTGCCAGTTCCTGTGATAGTCGCCAGAGTTCTGTAGCGAGATGAATGGGTACAATTGAGATTAGGACAGCACCTGCGGTAGGCGACGCATCGAAGGTGACAATAATGTTCGAAATAGGTAACCTGACATCTACGACCGCCATCGGCAGAAGAGTAGACAATAGAGATATCTTCCTCTTGTCCTGTTCCGATAGAGTAATATACCCACTCTCAAGGCCAGAAGAGTGTCTATAAACAGCGTTGAAACATGACAAGAGGGGTCGGTTAATCAAGGCAGGCCATATGAGTTTCCCAAGAATAGACTGCCATTCATGGTGGTTGATCGTGCTGGATCGAAATAGTTCTTGCAAAGAACAGTGCAGTCTGTGTATTTTGCGTCGGATAGGGAAGACGAGGCCATCCTGCAAGTTCCAGATACAGCCGATGAAGGGGAGGTTCTGTCGCACGACGCTGTCGAAAGGACACGATTTGCTTGGTTTGATCGGTAAATTCGCTGCGGAGAATACTGTTCTCAAGATCTTATAGAGAAAGAGTAGTGCTTGCGGGGTCCAATTACAGACGACAATACCGATGTCATCGATAATATGGAGCAGCAGGGATAGTTTTTTGCTGACGACAAACGGAGCATTCTCCCGGCAGAAAGGCAGTAGGCGTAAGGCAGCGCGAGGGGCAATGCGGGACTGGCGGAAGATATGAAATGACTCTTGAAGGAGGTGGTCTACAAATGTATGACTGATATAGACTGACCATTTAAACCCCATAGGCATTGTTGCTTGGCATGGTCGAAGCCACACTCCTTTTCCATTGGGCTTCCTGAGATATTGAGAGATTCTCGCGATAAAAGAGCAAGATAAGTGGTCAGTGGTGACTTTCTGCAGTGGGAAAAGCCTTGAAAGCGTGGAGGGGAGCACAATATTATGAAACATATTGGCTACTTCCAGGTAGATGGCTGACAGTTGCTGCGCGGGAAGGATGGACTGAAAGAGACTTGGATCGGGGAGAGATGTATATGATGGGTCGGGCAGAAGGAGATTTTGAACGCGAGGCCAAGATATCAAACGGTCTTCTTGCGGTGATTTCGTGACAGCGAATAGCGTAAGTTGGATGACGTCCGCGAGTTGGGAGTAACGTTCGTCTTCCTCCGATTGGAGAGACCAGATTAACATTCCAGAGTCGTGCATCCTTTCCAAGAGGTGGAGATAGTTCGACGGAGTAGCGTGGGTGCGAGGTTTCGGCAGTGAATTGCGGATTGAGAAGGCATTCTGGGCTTGGAAGAGAGTAGAATACAGAACTTCTTCAAACTTAGAGTGTTCTGGGCCAAGAAAGAGACCACTAATATCCTCGGGGACTCTAGACATCCAGTGATGCGAGGCTTCGGGAGGAGAGGATTGCCTAGAGGGTGGGAGCGAGAGAGGGGATGGTTTGATTGGCTTAAAGAGGCCTCTTGAGAACCATTCGGACTTAGTATTGTAAAGGTGGTCAAATGCTGGCGTAGAGAACATGTCAGGGAAGGCTCGGAAGGTGTAATCGTGGATGGCTTCCTCATCTTCGGAGATGGATGAGTGGGTGAGAAAATAAGATACACTGTCCAGGACATGTCGTTGTGCGTTGAGATGCGAGTGTATAGAGCGAGGATATCGTTTTCGCTTCTTGCGTGGTTGGTTGGGTCCAAGAAAGAGATGGGTAAGCGATTCTATAACCCCAAGAGCTCGGGGACAATTAGACAGAAGAGAGTTCACGCGAGGTATAGGGAATATGGGAATGAACGCAGTGGAGTTGGTCACTTCCCAGAGGGACGATTCTTGTAGTTCTGCTGTTCATTCTGGGTGTGCCCGTGATTCTGGTGGTACGAGCGAGGTTGCCTTCTCGAATTGTTGCGCGCCTTCGACTTGGCTTCTTGGATTGCCTTCAGCGCTGACAGCCGTTTCTTCTGAAGGGTTATGTTCTTGGTCACTACCTCCTCTAGATCCTGAGATCTGACTGTCCCTTGCGGGACTGTCTCCAGTAGATGGACAACTTCGTCCCATGCGTCGCGCTTTTCCGCGTGAAGGCCTGTCGAGAGGCCTTCCTCGACACGCAGTATTGCGTACAGACGCAACTTCCAAGGAGGGTCTCTGCTCGAGAGCTTCCTTGGGTGAGTCGTGTACGAGCATTTCGAGGTGGATCAAACGCCCGAGTGTTACTGCTTCCATCTCCGACGGAGTTGGTTGACCCGTTGCGGTTCGTCTCCAATGCTTGAAATGATGTTGTAGAAATGTCGGAATGTCGGTTCCCTGAGACGTTAGTATGGAAAAGATGGCCGGTCCGATGAGCTGCTCCACTTTCAAGCTTGTGGAGCTTAGACCTTTTCCCGGGTAGTGTGACAGAGATGTTTGGTGGGTTTTGGTAACCCCGAAAGAGAATGTCTTCGGATCTATGACGTGCTTGATCCTTTTCGCTGGATGCTGGCGGTTCTCATCATCTGAGTCATCCGAGTCCTGGAGGTTGGCAGGCTGATGTAGCGTGGGGACAGAGAGGGAAAGGAGAGCACCGGTGTGGGCAGGGGCGGGAGTGGTTGAAGCGGGCTGTGCTGTTGGCGCCAACCTCAGATTGGCAAGTGGAATGGACGCTTGTTGCAATTGATTGGTTGCCGAGAAGAGCCATGAGATTGCGATCGAAGCAATCTCGAAGGGGTTGGCATCGGGAACTGTTCGCGGACTGAGGGCTTGGTCTTCTTTTAAGGCAGATGCCATCAGCTTTTTCAAGTGTTCGGGGTTCTCACGAGCCATTTGTATCACATTTAGAGGGGTCATTTTCATAAGGGTACTGTGATTCTCTGCGTCACTTGGTTGGTGAGATGACGATGACGTGAATTCGATATCCCTGAGACGGAGTACGTCAGCCGAGAGCTGTTGTGTGGTAGGAAAAGGGCCAAGACTGGTGCGAAGGTGAGCGGGAGAGATTTGCGAGATAGAGTGTAGCTGCGCATTTGAAAGATTTGCCATGTAAAAGGCACTGTTTTGGGAGCGAAGATTGCCGAAGGTTGGAAGAGAGGGGGTGGAGAGATTTGGCGGATCCTCTAGAATCGGGACTGCTGCTGGAACAGCGCTTCCGATATGCAGCGGGTGTGAAGTGTTTGTGGAGGATTTGACGGTCCGGCTCCAGTTATGTGGACGGGGTTCGATGAAGATGTAGGGATGGGAAGGGATAGGGGAGGGGGATTTGCCATAGCGCTTTTAGATAGCGAGGGCTGGATGGAAAACGCGAAGGCTCGTAGTGAGTAATAACAAGAACGAACAGGCAGAATATGGGGATGATGGTTCACGGTGCGAGCATCGGCAGATGAGGAGGGTGATAGGAATGGATTGCCGTCAATTGAGTTGTTGGAGTGTTTGAAGACCGAAGCACGGTATACTTGGATGTGAACGTTACAGATGTGTGTGATACAAAAACGTAGCGGCGCCGTGAGCGAGGCGTCAGAGACGTTGAAGAAATTGCAGAAGACTTTGTGCACTGGATCCGATACGCCGCTGTTGCTGCGCAGAAATGTTCATATTGAGTATCCAAGACTTGCCGTTGTCGAGGTAGTAGCGCAGAGATGTTAAAGATTTCCAGCGTCCGTTGATGGCAATCTGGTGAACAGGAGTGCCTTTGATGTAATCCTCAGTCGCTTTTCCTATTCGTGCGGAGTGCGTGGTGAGCCTCGCATTGGTAATTTGGAAGGTACGTGCGGCTTCTTTGAGGCTTTTCTCGTACCTATGATATGATAGTTGTGGAGCGTACTGCAACTGGTTGAGGTTTGCTGTTCGATATAACAATAGGAACTGGACAATATCTGGGTCTGTCACGGGCACAAATTGGAGACGCCCGGTTTTCCTAGAGGTCTTTGCATCTACAATGTTCACTCCAGCTGCGTTAGGGCCGTATGCGGATAGGCGAACATCCCCTGGGAGTGCGATCAGACTCCATTTCAGGTTCCTGGCTTCCGAGACTCTTAAGCAAGCGCCGTATGATAATAGCAATGTTGCAGCAGAAGCAGTGTTTTGATTTGATATAAGGTAGTATGCCAGGGCAAGACAGAGTTGTTTTGTAAGAGGAACTGATGATTGCGTGGGCTTAATGTGCTTCCAGCCGACAATGCATCTGCGTGCCATCCCAATATGTTGCCGCAAACTTGGAAGCATGAGAAGGAGCATGCAAAGCAAATTACACATCTCCTGCCTTTTGCCTGCTCGGGGGCATGCGACGAATTGTTCCTGGATGTATATTGCAAGACGTTGGTCTACTGTGAGAGGAATTTTGTTCTGGAAGGAGGTAGACTGCATGAAAGAATGAAGTGCTTGTGTGTACTTATGTTGCGTTTTGGGGCTGATGGAGGCTGTGAGAAGTGGGTTTTGTTCAAAGAAAATATCTCCTGCAATGAGAAAGGAGCAGCTGGGTACTGGTGTGAGAAATGGGGCTTGGCTCAAGGCGGAAAGCGACGAATAATTTGAATGGCTGAGTTTGTTAGCAGATTGTGATGCACGTTGGTATGCCAAGCAAGTCGAAGATGGATCAGTCATGTACGCTGAGTACATGATCTGCGCGGATCTGGAGACGTTGGCCCAATTGGTGATTGCCATCCGGTTGGTGAAGTGCATTTAGCTGCTTGTTCGATGTACCGAGACCTGGTGGCGACGAATGCGCTTCTGTTGACAAAGCTACGTGAAGGAAAGTAAGTAAAGCGAGCGGGGCAAGTTTTCAATAAAGCGAGCGGGGCGCAAGTTGATGGAAACAACTAAGGTCGTCTTGGTGAACAACGCAGCAGGACAAACACCAAGATGGTCTGCATCGTTGAAGAGCATCTTGCGCCACGCCGCTTCTATAATTAGCTCTAATAAATCCACTTCTGCGGGCCCTCGAAAATATATTGTTTCGCACAGAAACCGGAATGGCCCTGCCTGATGATACATCAGTGTAGACCGACAAACAACTCAATCGAATTAATACTGTTCTGGTAGAATTTGTAGTATGATGAGACCTCAATGGGTTAGTGCCACGTGGGCCTACTGGTGCGCCTTGCTGGCTGCACTGTACCCAATTGGTATTCTGTATTTTATAATTTCTAATTTCTAATTTATAGTCTAGGATAGTTTAGCATTGCTGGCCCATGACAGTAGGTCATGGGCACAGCCGATGACGTCATGCCCGCATGGGAGATCGGCGTCGGTGCACCTTGTATATATTGTGGTGCACCTCGCCTTCCCCCTCGGGTATTGTAAAGTCAGGCACCATTAGGGCAGTAACTATACCATCTTGGTCACTTGCTACTCTATTACTATTCAGGTTTTACCGCGCGTCGACGTCTACTACCATACACCTACACGGTCTAGACTAGTTGCCCCGCCGTTTGCGCCTGCGTGTTTCAGGTGCCCTCATACCATATTGGTTGTGTGTTTTTCCCCTTTAAATTGAGCCCTCGCGCGCTCCCTCTACCAGGCGGACCCCACACCTTATCGGAATTTGTACGACATTTTGGTCTCCCGACCTAGAAGTTTCTTGGTTTTTGTCGTACCTTTACTGGTGAACAGAAGACATTCGAAAGGATTCTGGAAGTTCACACACCTATTTGGTTTCGTAGGAATACTCGCGAAGCAATTGGATACCACTTTTGGTCACTATGGAAAGACCTACAATGATTACTCATGGCTCTAGCGCGCCACCTAGCCACAAGGGTTCTGCTGCGGCTTCGGCCACTAAACCCATTCTGGATAATCCCGAGGAGCTGCTTCGGCAACCTCGGGCCGGAACCTCAAAGGATACGGGCACTCGGCCACCGTTGGCTCCTGAACCTAATAAGAAATTGCCGACAACGGTTGAGGACCTTTGGCCCCAATTGGAAGATCGAGCGAAAGCTCTTTTTACCGCTACGGTTAATGAAGCTATGACCTCAATGGACATGGACGCCGTTACCCGCTTGGTGGTTGATCGAGCCGTGCCCGAGCTCTCTCAACGCATACCTAAATTGGTTGAAACATACCTCTTAACGGGTGCCCGGGAGCATATCTACCGAGTGGTTCAAGACGTTTGGGTTTCCGAAAGAATGACGGAAACAAAAACCCCTGAGGTGAATATGGTTACTCGCATACCACAAAGGATCCCTGGCAGTTCTTCCGCACCAATCAAGCCAATTCCGGCCGATAGTGTGTACCTACAAGGTTTAAAGCAAGGTCAAGAGGGCCATATAGAGATGGGCCCTCGAGACGTGTACTTGCCACCCATTGGAGGTAACGTTCGAAAGGACACCAAGACTGGTGGACCTGAGGACGAAACGTCTGACCCAGAAGAGGGGCGACGAAGAAGAAACCGCAAGGGTAAAGAAAGGAGGAGGAAAAAGGGAAAGAATCGCGGCTACGACTCTGACCCCGATTCCTCGAGCTCCGATACCGATACTGGTTCATCGTCGGATGATGACCGTAAAGGTAGACGCAAGAAGAAACCAAACAGGTTGGCGAAGAAGTCGTCAAAGAGAAACCGTAAAGGTAAGAAGAAACGGTACGAGTCGTCCGACTCGGATTCGGACGCCGATAAAACCCTAGAGTTGCGTCAGCCGCTGAACAATCTGTTCACCAAAGCGGTTGATTATAGGTCATATCGGTTGAGAAACGGATCCTCTCCTTACACCCAAGAGGTTGCGCAGAAGATCACCAAGCACCATATGAAGCTCAGCTTCCAGATGTGTGATACTACCTTTACAGGTGATGATCACATTGCGGTAATTGAGTTTCTGCAGAAGTTCAAGATTGCATGTGACCAAAATGGTTTTTCCGAAGGTGCTGCCATGTGGTTATTCCAGTTTTTTCCTTAAAGGTCAAGCTTACCGCTTGCTGCAAGGCAGGCTTCGTGGAAATACCCTGGCTGTTGACGAAGAGGGAACAGAGATGTTAGAGACGTACCCAGAAGTGGTTAATTTCATGTTGGAAACTTACGCTACCGATGAGGTTATCCAAGAAGGTTACGCTGAGGTGCAGGCATATCGCCAGCGCTCCAGCCAAACCGAAATGGAATTCTCGTTGGGCCTTTCGAATCTGGCCACCCGATGCGGTAATGTTTTTACCACTAGTAGGTTAAAGTCGCTTTTCGCCGACAATGTCGACAAAGCGATCCGTTCGCAGGTACGCAACTACCTGGCGAACAACCGTAAGGTGGACTATAATGGGCTTGCCCGTTATGCCCTGGGACTAGGCGACACCCTCCGTCACGGAAAGAAGCCGTCGGCGTCCCATACCTCAAAAGATAAACCGAAACGGTCAGTATTGGAGCTAGAAGAAAGCGCTACCTCAGAGGGTGATTCGCTCATTCGCGTACCAACGGGGATGGCGGTTCATCTCATGACTGCGCCGCAGGCTCAGTCACGAGCCACCTCCATTGGTAATTGGTCGTCGACAGTACCACCAACTTCGGTAAGGTCGCCACCAAGTGCGGCGAGCACTCAGCAAACCTCAACGGGTGGTTTGCAAGTATCTTCATATGCTACAGCACCGACCATTCCGGTTACCCGACCTACCTCTATGGCAATGCGTGATTTTCAGACAGGTGGATTGGTCTGCTGGCTCTGTTTATTGCCAGACCATTTGGCGAACAGATGTGACAAAATACCCCCAGGGGTGCGCGAACATCTGATCAGTGCCAGGCAGCAAAACCACCGTAACATATATGGATCTGGAAAGAGGGTACAAGCTCAACCATCACCATCTCAGGTTCATCTCGTCGAGGAAACACCAATCTTGGAGAAGGACAGTGCCGCTCATGAGGAGCAGGAAAACACCGAACGGTTAGCCTAGGGGCCACCCCTAACCGTGAATTGGAAGGCCCGTCGATACCGGAACGGGAAACCTTAATGGTGGAAAAAGAAGAATCAGACGTACCCAATGTGGTGTGTCTAATGAAGTACAATAACTATAAAGTTAATGCTTCAGTAAGCTTTCTCAATTACCTACAGGTTCCCGTTGCGTGTGTACTCGATACCGACGCCGGTCCGAATGTGCTAAACGCTCGCGTCATACCCGATGCGGTCTTGTGGAACATTCGACCTGCCCCGACTATCAACCCGCTGGTGGACGCTAACGAGCACCCACTGCACCTGAGAGGAATGTTGACTACTGTGGTACAACTTGGAACCTTGAAGGTGAAGCTCAATTTCTTTGTGGTGGATCGTCTGGCGACAGATTGTATCCTCGGGACCAACTTTATTGACAGACATGTCAAGGCCATTTTGCCAGGGTCCCGAACGGTCGCTCTCCGTCAAGGTAGTCGTATTGCCATACTGGGTAATACGCAGACCGAAAATGGTTGGCGCCAGAAACCGAGGTCCAATATACCCACCGAAACGGTTTCAAACAAGATACGGCTCACCAGATTGGTTTTAATTCCGGCTATGACCCAAATGGTAGTGAATGTCTCATGCCCAGTTCCAGGATTGGTAATGCTACAAAACCATCCTAGGTTGGCGGAAAGACATCTCGCCTTGATGGCAAACGGGATTATCGATGACATCCCTAATCAATCCTTCAAGGTGTACTTGAGTAACTTTAGCAATCACATTGTTAAATTACCCAAGAATACCACTATTGGAATAGCATTGCCGGCACCACAAGGGGTCTTCACGGTCTCACCTAATAGGTTGGGCGAGGTCGCCACCTCTTAGGAAGGGGGAGGAACAGATGCGCCATACCCTGCATATGCGCCCCCGTTATCGACAAACACCAAAATGGAACAGAAGATCGCCAATACCTTTAAGGTTGGAGATCAGGAAAAGACTGTGGAACTGGACCCAGTGCGGAATTGGAGAGAGGAAAACCAGATCGGTGCGGAGAACCAGGCTCTCCAAGAACGGATCCTCAGTCTCTTAGAAGAATTTGAACCCATGTGGTCGGGCCGGTTGGGCCAAATTGAGGCTACAGAGCACCGTATTGATATGTTGCCTGGCTGGAAACCCATTTACCAGCAGCCTTACCGTGCAGGTCCAAAAGCCCAGGAGGTTGACCTCAATGAGGTCGAGAGAATGCTCAGTGAAGGTGTCATAGAACCAGCAAATGCGGACTGGTCCAGCCCTGTGGTTCTCGTCACAAAGAAGAATGATACCCGTATGCGGTTCTGTGTAGACTACAGAAGGCTGAATAGTATGACCATTAGGGATTCGTACCCAATACCTAGAATGGACGAGTGTATAGATTCGTTGGGCAACGCCAATATCTTTACTACGCTCGATGCCAATTGTGGTTATTGGCAGGTACCTATCAGGGAAGAAGACAAGGACAAATCTACGTTTACTTGCCACGCTGGGTTATTCCGCTTTACGCGTATGCCCTTTGGGTTGCGGAATGCCCCGTCTACCTTTCAGAGGGCGTTAGATATAATCCTTTCGAAGGTGAAGTGCATAACCGCTCTGGTATACATCGACGATGTAATCATATATTCCAGAACGGTAGAGGAACATTTCCACCATGTTAGGGAAGTTTTGAACCTTTTGAGGGAATCTGGAGTAACGTTGAAGCTCTGCAAGTGCGAATTCTTCACCAAAGAGGTAGAATACCTTGGTCATATCATCAGCCCTGGGAGGTTAGAAGTGACGCCGCGGAATATCCGGGCCGTGCAGGAGGCGAAGCCACCCACGTCCCAGACGGAAATCCGATCCTTTATAGGTTTATGCAATGTGTACCGCCGGTTTATCAAGGGATTTGCCAAGATAGCGGCTCCCCTCAACTGGAAGCTGCTGAAGGGTCAACCTACAAGGTTTGAATGTCTTACCAATGAGGAAATGGATGCGTTCGAGGCGCTGAAACATGCGCTCTTGACACCTCCCATCTTGGCATTACCCAAAGCTGGTTTACGATACACGTTGGATACTGACGCCTCGGACGCCCAAATTGGTTGTTGTCTTGTGCAGGAGCAAGAAAACGGCGACAAACTACCTATAGGGTACTGGAGCCGTGCTCTGCACGCTGCAGAAAAGAACTACACAACAACTGAAAAGGAATGTCTGGCAGTGGTCTGGAGCATGTTGGTGCTCCGTCCCTACCTATATGGTGAAAGGTTCACGCTTCGAACCGACCATGATTCCCTACGGTGGATACTGGGTCTGGGCGACGCATCAGGCAGACTTGCCCGATGGCGGTTACGACTTTCAGAGTTTGAGTATGACGTACAGTACCGTTCAGGTATCAAGCACAATGTCGCAGACGCGATGTCTCGCATTACCACATATGGTTTGGACACCGAGCCGGTAGAGGATGATATCCCGTGCTTTACCATCTCTACCAACCCTGATGGTGATACCTTAGAAGGTTACTGGACTCTACCCGAAGAGGATACGTGGTTTAGTGATGCCATCGCTCGGGAAATACTCGCCCTCGAGGAAACAGACGTCATGCCAATAACCCGCGAGGAATTCCTGAGAGAGCAAGCAAACAATGTTTATTGCCGCTCTCTCATGGACCAATTAGGTATGAAAGACTCGAACTTTGACGTCGACCGAAATGGTTTCCTGGTGAGACGAGCTCCTATAGATGGTTCCCTTCAGAAGGTGGTGCCCAAGGTGCTGCGCCCTCGGGTGCTGTACCTGGCCCACTACCCAAGGCTATCAGGACACCCTGGAGGTACGAGAATGTACTACACCTTGAGGCAAGGGTACTACTGGCCTCATATGGCTAATGATATATATACCTTTGTAGGTCAATGTGAATCTTGCGTACGTACACGTGGAGGTCTCCGGAAGCACAGGAAATACTTGAAGTTATTCCCTGCAGCTGGTCCTCTCGAGTTCGTCGCAATAGACCTTCTGGGTCCATTACCAAAAACCACAAGGGGGTATCAGTACATCATCGTAATCACCGACAGATTCTCGAAGCTCACGCGAGTGATACCCTTGAAGGACACGAAATCTACGACCCTCGCGGTGGCGTTCTTGAACAATTGGATCTACCCGTATGGTGCACCGATTTATCTACTTACCGACAATGGTTCGAACTTAGCTTCGAAGTTCTTTGAAGCTGTTTGTAACCTCTTGGGTGTTAAGCACCACTTCACTACTGCCTATCATCCGCAAACGAATGGGCAAGTGGAGCGCTTTAACCGAACCCTGGTATCTAGGCTGCGACATTATACGGAAGAACACCAAACTGGTTGGGACGAGCTCGTGCAGCCCTTGAAATATGCATATAACCTTCAGGTTCATCGAGCGACGCAAACTACGCCGTTTGATTTGATACTGTCAAGACACCCACCAGGTACTGCTGTTGAAGGGAACCCATTAGGACAAGAAGCCGCCGGAGCGCTCACACCGTCCCAGGTCAAACGGAATACCCTTTTGAGGTTGAGACGAGCTCTCAAGTATGCTAAGAGCAAGCTCACAGCATCCCAGAAGCGGTACAAGGAGGACTACGACCGAAAGGTAACCCAAGTGATAACGGCTACGCCGGGTCAATATGTCTTTATTGACCACCCTCCGAAAGGAGCTAAGCCACGACCGGGTGATGAAGCCGATGATGAAGCTATTGATAGAGATATCAATTCGAAGCTTCTTCCGAAATCATCGGGACCTTTCAAGGTAGTTCGGTCAACCGACCACACGGTGACGGTGAACCAAGATGGTGTAGAGAATACGATCTCTATTGACCGAATCACGGTTGCACCTCGAATGGTTCAGTCCAGGAAGGAACGCGGATAATCCGCGCGTGACCCACAAGCGGTTGCCCTGAGGACTCAGCCCCAAGAAGACGGGACACCCATCGAGGTTAATGATGACGCACAGGGTGACGACCCAGACTACGTACCACCCGCAGGGATTACGGTTGCTCCTTCAGAGGAAATACCTACCCCTAGTGGTACTGATGCTCATCTAAACCGAAGTGGTGAAACTATACCATCTCAGGTCCTTAATGAGTTCCCAGTAGAACGCCTTGTAGGTCACCGCCGTACCCCAGATGGTCTGAAGTACACCGTACGTTGGTATGGCTGAGGCGCCGATGGTGACACCGCCGAGCCGCCCTCAGCCATACCACACCACTTCAAAGTAAGCTACTGGAACCGCAAGGGAGAGGACATGCCGAATGATGGGTAAACCTTAGAGGTAATGCAGTCCCCTAAGGAAGGGGGAAAAGCATTGTAATGAGGAACACCAAAGTCGGTTCGAACGCTTACCGGGAAGGTACAACCAGAAGAAAGCCTTCCGCGAGGGTACGTCCAAGAAGTGGTAGCGCTAAAGACGGACGCACCGTTGTACGCGCGCCGTTGCACACGAGCCATGCACGTGCGCGGCAAGCGCGCGAACCCACACGGTGGAAACATTCAAAAAATTGTATCTTTTTTATTTGACGAGGCATACGCGCGCTGCTCGTGGCGCGCCGTACGGAGTAACCGATTTGGTTTACACTATTGTGTGTAGGGAGCGAGCAACGGCATGGTCAAAAAATTTAAGTATTTTGACCGTGCCGCGCTCCCGAATTGGCCATTCCTAGCCTCTGAAACCGCTTGGTTCTCGAGATACAGACCAAAAGGTTTTTCTGCGTTTTCACTACCATATGGAGGGGTAATTTTCGGGTCAAATATTTTGATTCGCCTTGCAAGTGACCTCCAGGGTGAAACACCGCACGTGCGCCCATGCATGGTGAGAGGCCATGCAGAACCATCTAGGTACATTGCTGGCCACCGCGCGCAAGCGCGTGGCACAACATCTGACCTTATGGGAAGGCGAAACCGCTCGCTGCGCCGTACGAAGGCGTATCGAAGTACCAACGTGGTGAACCATACTACGAGCACCAAAATGGCTCAGGATGGAGCTAACGCACCTTCTGGAACTTACGTACAAGGAATTAACCGTCACCCATCGTGGTACGCTGGTCTAAGGAGGGGGGAGGAGAGTTTCAAAACCTAATTGGAGATGCGCAGAGCTAAGGAAGGGGGGAGCTGTTTTCGAGCTTCCTCCCTCGCTACGCACCGCACCTCAAAGGAAACTGGAACCTACCATGGAAACGCATAACATGTAAGTTTACTTGAAGAGTAACACCAATAGGGATGCAGGAGCAACGTGGCTAAAGCACAGACCCAAGTGGATACGACAATCAACCTGATGGGTGAGTGGCAAAGTGAGGCCCCGAGGAGCCTCCCGCTGAGGATCCCCGACCCGGAGTGGTGTTCTGATGGGCTCCCGGCCAAGGCTGGAAGAGATGAGCCTGGCCTGGAGCCTGGCTAGGCGCGCTACCATGACCCACGGGGGTACTTGTAGGCACGCTGACGCCTGGCATCACGTCGGCACCCATCGGAGGTGGCGCGCTCGCCTGCGCAACCGACGGAGGTGCCGACGACCCGATGTGGAGAGGAGCCTGCGGAGCGGCTAGAAAACCGGGGTTCAGGCTAGCACCAAATAAAGAATCCTCCAAAGGGTTTGTAGGCGTCGGGCCCATGGCCGTCGCTAGGCCTGCCACCTGGTTGGTAGCCATCTGGTAGAGCTCGACCTGGAACCGGTTCCGGAACTCACCAATTTGGGAAAAGGATCGCATTTACTGTGCATGAAGAGGCAGGATGCTTTCCAGAAGGGTAAGAGCTTCGACCACAGAGGTAGGACCCGCTCGCTGGAAGTTCACCACACAGGCTTGGCGGACCCGAGCCATTAAACCTGAAATGGCCTGGGAGTCCACCTGAGAGGGGACAGGCACCGCAGCCGCAGCCATGACACCCCCGAGGATAGCCCGCGGAGGCCCATCAACCCTTGTGGTACTAGGGAGAAGAGGAGTCACACCATTATAGGCAGGCGTATTGCGTCCCTCCGGAGCGGGAGTAGGCGCTGAAGTGACCACAGGGGTAGCTGCTGGCGATTCCACCATGGTTGGGAATGGCTCGGGACTCCCTGGAGGTACCTGATCAGTCGGAGCCCCGGGATAGCGCTGCTCCGCGCGGGATACAACCTTCCAGGACACCGGATCGAAAACCTCCCACCCCTGCTTGGCTCCCCACGGGAAACTCTCCACTTGGGTAAGCAACGACTCCAGCTGCTCAATGGAGTAGTCCGTACCTGCCACAATGGTTCCGAGTCCAAATAGGCGAATGTCGCGAATGACCCTCGGGGGAATGAAAAACATACGACCAGGAGGTTGCACACCGTCACGGTAAATCTCGGCTTCTCGAGGACGACAATCCCAGTCAATACTGTCACGGGCAGCCTGCAGAGCCAGGATGGCCACCAATACGGCCCATTACGCGAAGGCAATCGACCAAATGAGGTAATACCGATCGTGGTTACGGGTGATGTAGCTCCCGAAGTAAGCCAATACCGGTGAGGTTGGGACGCTAAGCGACATCGGAACCTCATAGGCATTCCACCATTCAGGTCGGGCCACATACCAAGAGGTTCTTTCCTTATTAGGTTGTGAAAAGAACTCCACATTATGGAACCCATGCATGACGTGGTTGAAGCTGGACCGGGTGCGAATACGAGCCTCGGTGGCAGCATCCACCCCCCACCTACGATGGTTAGCCCAATGGATGGTATTGTAAGGCCTATCGAAGCAAACCAAATGTGGAGAAGCCGGAAGGTACTGCTGCGGAAGGGAGTCGTACTGACAGATCTTCACAACCAGTTGTCGGTAATAATGGAGCTCCGGTTCAATACGAACGTACGGCAGATCGCTGGGATAAAGCAGGGGAATGAAATACCTCATTGGTGTGTGTCGCTGGCGGCTATCATAGCACTCCACCCGACCCTGACGAGGTTGAGATTCCTTATCCCGACGGTGGAGCGTTTGCGGGACGGAGTGGAGACGCTCGCAATCCCAACGAAACAAACCCAAGTAGGTATCCAAAGTCGGACGGCGCAAGACGCCGGGAAGCGATGTGTTCCCCGGCGCCACTGTCCAGTTCCGACGGTACAGCGTGGCTTGCGACACCAATCTTGGATCGAACCCGAAGGTACCATGTTGGGAAACGTTCCACTCGGCCGTAGTGAACGTCTCCAAACCATAATAGAAAATACCACGTGGAATCTCGGGCTCTGGACCATACGGGTCCCGGATCCGTTCGTGAATCCCTTGAGGTTGATATGAGAAAGACTGAAACGGCTGGTTCCGGAAACGAGTTTGGATGCGGGAATGGTACAAAGCAGCACCCCGAGAACTAGACTTGGCAATGCCGCTTCCGCGGCCGCGCGAAGGCCCGGCACCCGACATGGTGTGATGAGTACTGTGAGGGAGTGGTTGAGACGGCGAGCATTCGACCGCAGGGGTGAAGCGAATCCGCTTTTTATCCACAATGGGTGAGTCACTAGAGCTGATGCTCAAAACCTCCACCTGTTCGGGGCCCCCTGCTGGTTCGACCATTAAGGTATCGGCATTGGTCGCCGATGGCGCGCCGTCCCTTGAGGTTACCGCGTCCGATTGACCAACATGGGGAACCGACAATCGCCGTGTACCGCTACGGGTGCGAGCCCGCATGCTGGTACCAGGGCTACCCATGTGGTTCAGATAAAGATCGGGGGTCACGATAAACGGATTCAACCTTGTCGGTCGGACGAGAAGCCACGGTGGCGCGAGCCCGCGTAGACAAACCGCAAAGGGGTGCGAAGGCAACCAGAAGGGATAACGGTGGAACAACCTCGATGAAGTCAGCGGCAGTGCCTCGAAGGGTTGGTAGTCGAACCTCGAAGGGACAGAGAGACACGCCGCAACCAAGTGGGCGCCAAAACCCTCCACGGTACAGTGCTCACACGAGCCCAAAGGCGCAACCCGGCCCCCCCCACTGGGTATACCGACACGGTAAATGGGTCTAAGCCGTGCAGCCAAAAAGGTAGAACCTTGGAGGTATGCAATGGGCGCGCGTCGCGCCCAAACCACAAATGGGAATGAATAGGCCGCTGTCGGTGATAAACAAAGAGGTGGATAGAGCCGCAATCGGTGATGACCAAGGTGGTGAACACAGTACGCTCGGCGACGCAGAGCCGATGCGACGCACGGCGCGAGATGGCACGAAGGCTGCGACAGGGACCAAATTGGTACGACGATGCAACCGACTTGGTGAAAGGATCTAGAAGCCACGAGGGCGTGGCTCAGGGTAGGAAGGGGGTCTGTAGTACAATGAGACCTCAATGGGTTGGTGCCATGTGGGCCTACTGGTGCGCCTTGCTGGCTGCACTGTACCCAATTGGTATTCTGTATTTTATAATTTCTAATTTCTAATTTATAGTCTAGGATAGTTTAGCATTGCTGGCCCATGACAGTAGGTCATGGGCACAGCCGATGACGTCATGCCCGCATGGGAGATTGGCGTCGGTGCACCTTGTATATATTGTCGTGCACCTCGCCTTCCCCCTCGGGTATTGTAAAGTCAGGCACCATAAGGGCAGTAACTATACCATCTTGGTCACTTGCTACTCTATTACTATTCAGGTTTTACCGCGCGTCGACGTCTACTACCATACACCTACACGGTCTAGACTAGTTGCCCCGCCGTTTGCCCCTGCGGGTTTCAGGTGCCCTACTACCATATTGGTTGTGTGTTTTTCCCCTTTAGGTTGAGCCCTCGCGCGCTCCCTCTACCAGGCGGACCCCACACCTTATCGGTATTTGTACGACAGAATTCATTGCGACCCGGAAGAGTACTTATGGAGCAACGCCTTTGGCGGGAAAAGCGCAGGCTCACGAAGACGTTCGGAATCTTCCCCTCGACAGGGCAGCACAGCGAACGGAGCACTCTGGGAATGACACAGCTAAGCCGGGTGTAAATCCGAGGTCAAACCACCACGACAAGCATCGGAGCGTTAGGCTGATTAGTATTCGGTAGAGATCCACGTGTTCACACGGTCACGAGATGAGTCCTCGAAAGAGAGTAGCACGGCAACGACAAGGTGTCGGAAACGGGCCACTGAGAACAGGGCAAAAAGGCAAACCCAAAAAGGGGAGAAAGCAAACCACCAAAGTGGGGAAAAGAGAGAGAGAATAAAGCAAACCCAATGCAGGGGCGAGTATACGACAATAGGTCGGAACGAGACACACCAATAGTATTTATACTCTGAGCGCCACAAGGGTGGGTAACTATACGTGAACAACGCAGTCGTCACCCCACTTGGAGGTGAACAATCCGCGAAGGCGTGATAGTTAGAGCCAGAAGCCCTTGCTTGGCAAGAGGCAGTTTACTTGGGGGAGCGGTGCTCGACCCTCTAAGTACTGAGCTCAGCGCACCACGGACAGTGGGTGCGCCGGGCAAAATAATCTATAAAATATCTAAGTAAATACAGCAATGCTGGGTGCACTGCCTCTGGCATATCCGTGCTACACGTGTGCTATTCACACCCGCTAAGCGGCGCCTCGAACCGTGGAATCCACGTGTACATGTGTGGAAATTACCTCAGCGAGGCGACATGCTAATAGCGGTGTAGCTCATATATATCTACTAACGCATGATGCGGAAATTAACAAAGTACCTCAAATCGCCTCCAAGGAGTGTTGTTCTTCATATCCCCCTCCTTAAGAGTGAGCCACGCCGTCGCGATGGCGGATCGAACTCCCAACCGTGGGCATAAAAGCGCATCCCCGAAGTCTTCGGATTCCATCTCGCCTCGCGAAGATCAAGTCACTACCACTCGACAGTGCAAACCTCGCTCCAGCGACGATCAATCCTGTTCCCAACAGTCCTCAACTCGCTCTCGCGGTGTTACTACCAACCTTCCCGTTTCTCGAGTGCCTCGCGCGATGAGCGGTCAACCTCCGAACTCGGGATACTTCT
Organism: Gracilaria gracilis; assembly: GCA_030374805.1. Lineage (NCBI taxonomy): Eukaryota > Rhodophyta > Florideophyceae > Gracilariales > Gracilariaceae > Gracilaria > Gracilaria gracilis. Next base: position 57,565 of record JARGSG010000123.1, on the reverse strand, counting down.
TCGGATTTCGTTCCGTGCCTCTTCCGCAAAGCGGCAATGCTTCTGGGGCGTCCCAGGGTCTCAACGCCAGTGGCGGACACATTCTCCCTCCGGGGCAGCAGCCCCATGGTCACGTCATGCATGACGTGCCGTGGCCTTCCTACGACGAGCTAGTCGGGCTGGACCCTCGCGTTCACGCGCACATCTTCCGGACTGCTCCGTGGTTTCATCCTACAGCCGTTTTCAAGGAGGAGCTTATCGTGTCCTATGCGGACGGTACTGATCGCCTTCCTGGAGATCTTCCGGCATTAGCCACCACCTCGTGGGATTGGCGTCGACGGGTTGCTGTCCCTCCTCACGCAATCTTGCGGCGTTCCGGCGAGTCGCTGGCTTCCGCTCAAGCGGCATTGGTTCGCTTGGGCTATGCGCGGCAGAGCCGGGCGAACTTCGAGTTCCCAGTTCCTGATTCCATCAGCTTCGATCTCCGGTTGTACCGTACACAAGGCGAGATTTCGTATTGCGCCCGCTTGGCGGTGGTTGAGACTTACTCCTGGAGATGACGTCCTAATGTACGCCAGGAGGCGGTGTGCTGGATTCATCCAATCATCCGGGCGGAGTTCAGGTATCTTCGCCGGGAGTCCCGTTCGCGGTGGTTACAGAACTTCATCCGCGATGAGCGTCGTGCGCGTTCCCGTTTCGGGTTCCTCGTCCGTATCAAAACACGGAGATCAATCGAATCCGGCACAATCACCGGCTGGGCCGTTACGTTCCAATTCCCACTTGGTGGTCCTCGGTGGAGGTATGTCGCGGGTGCTACGTGGAGTTGCCCCCGGTCCTCTCCTATCTGGGCTCCTGCCTTATCGAGGATCCGTATTCTGGACTGTGGTCCGTGGTGCTCACCGGGTGGGCAATCCGCACCGCGGCTTATCTCCTCTGGGACGTATATGACCAGTATCGACTGTGGTATGTCCAGCCTCGCCTTCGTGCGTGCATCCGAGAACTCTCGTTGCGAGTCCCTCTGGGAGGTTAAAACAATGCCGTAGAAGTTCGTGGGCTTCTCGACGTAGTCGACCGAGTTGATTGGGCCAGCGTGTCCTTCGCTCAGAGCGGCCGCGGTCACGAGGACGGCGGTTTCGACCGGTCTCCGGGACGACGCACGCCATTGGCTGGAGATTTCATCTTCTTCAATCCCTGGGAGGTCCAAGAGATCACCGCAGCTGAAGCGGCAGCTCTCCGGATGGCTCCGGGGTATATCCCTTACGGGCATCCCGTTGGCTTCGTCGACGCTGACGATTTTTACCACGCCTACGGCGGTGACGACGACCAAATGATGGACGACGAACCCGAGACAGGGTATGATGACGACGTAGTCGAAGAGGTTCCTTATGCCAACGCGGCTGAGCCGACCTCCAATGACACGGCAGCGCCGGGAATGGCGACGGCTGAGCCGGTGGATCCACTTGCGCCCGAACCTTCGTCGGTAGGTGCTGTGGTGGCTTCCCTTCCAGACGAACCAGGTGTGATCGAGGTGCCTGCCGTCCTCACCTCTGGGGGTGGAAGCGGTGAGGCGGCTGTGATCGCTCAGTTCCTCCGAGGAGTTGGGCTTTCCACAACTGTCGTGAGCGGGGACGTCGCCGCAATGCGGGATGCGTTGGCTGCACGCCTTACTGGTGGATTCAATCCCAGCAATGGGAGTACTGGTGACGGCGCTCCGTGCCCTTCCAACCAAGGGTCGGGGGCTTAGTCCATCTTCCTCCTGATTCCCGCTGTGCGGTGTTGTTGTAGGATATAGCCTTGATGGCCATTAAACCTACTTCCGTCTATGACGTATATTTTTCCTTTTCCAAGTGCCAGCTTCGTCTTCTTACACTTCTCAACTTCCTTCTTGGTGAGCTAGCTTCTTCCCCTTCGGGGCGTGTTATCCCACTTGGGCGTTGACAATTGTCGCCGGGAGACCCGTGAGAGTACGCCGATGGTACTGCAACACTTTCGATCGTGGGAGATGCTCTATTGGCTCATCCCAGTCAGCCTCGGGTCCGTAGCCGTACCAACGTACGAGATACTGTATGTACCCCAACGGGTGGTATGAGTGTTTCACTATGTGGTCGATTACGAACTCCTGTCGGAAGACTTCCCGGCCTTGCCGTGTGATTCCGACATCCTGCTTCGAAGAGCTCTCCGGCGGCTTCATCGTGTGTGGCACTGCGTCGGTGCTCCGGTTACACCCTGTTGTGTCCAACAAGGTTGGTGGCACTGTACCTTTGCGGTGTGGTCCCCCATTTGGGTCGATTGTCACGCGTCTCGTGGTGTCATTGTTCCCGATGCCTTGGTTTCGTAGAGTTCCTTCTCCCGCGGGAGTCCCAAGTGGGCGTACCGCAAGTTTGCGTGGGAGCGACCGTTTCGACGGAGTTGTGTGTGGCGTCAAACGCGCTCGCGTCAACGCAACCCTGATTGAACCGGCCTCGCCGTGGTGGCACGTGACGTTGTCAACGGGTGGCCGTCATTGGTCTGCGCCGTGGCGTGTTCCGCCTCCGTATGCACGGGAGGTGTCAGCTCGGTTCGTCGACGTGGTTCGGTCGCTGAGCTGATCTCCCTTACAGGTGTAGTCCGTGTGCTAAGGTTGGCACTTTCCTGCTGGGCATTTAGCGACGTGTCCACGGTGTGGCCCACCTCAGGCGTGTTGGGCGACTTAGTCTCTGACGACTCTTCTCCGTCTTGGACGTGCGAGCTCAACGGCGCCTTAGGCGGTATTTTCACTCCGTTATGCGAAGTAGTCACTCCAGGCGCGCTATGCGGCGTAGGCAACGGCTTCGCCGGCGACGACTGAGTCTATATCTACTAACGCATGATGCGGAAATTAAAAAGTACCTCAAGTTGCCTCCAAGGAGTGTTGTCCTTCAGTACTCGAGAAAATGAGAATCTTTCTCTCTCGACACTGAGGTCGTACATCGCCGGCCTTCAACGTGCGTTTAAGTCCAAGTGGGGCTACGAACTGAACTTGTTCTCAGAGAAAGTGTTCTCAGATCCAGAGAAAGGCCTAGCAAACGCTTTGGACAACAAAATCAGACAGCAACAAGCCGATGGAGTATGCAGAAAAAGCCACAATATATTGACCGAAGAAAATATCGTGGCTCTCTACAAGTCTGCGCAACTGTCAAAGTCTCATCCGAAAGGATTTTTGACGAGAATGATTTTCAACCTAGCTCTTATGACGGCTGTTCGAAAGAGCGAGTTGAACGAGCTTCGCCTACAGGATGCTACAAAAGTTGTGGAGGGTACCGAGACTGTTTACCGCATCGTCGGAAGGATTGGAAGCTCAGACGGGGCATCTAAAACCCAATCTGGGGGCCTGAAGTGGATAAACTCGAAGCCTAAGGAGGGTTTCGTTTGGAACCGCAAACAGCTGCACGGAATCATCAATGTCTATGCTGAAATTGAGGAGTATATTACTCTCATCTCTTCCATTCGAGAACCGCAAGATAAGTTTTTTGTGCTATTAACTGCAGAGGCAGCAAACCTTCGTCTTTCTTCAAGCCTCAAAACATCAGTTCTAGCACGCTTGTACGCTACATTTTAGATGCTTTTGCTGACAATAAGATCATCGGAGTTGGTGTTCGACGTTCGATGGCGTTGCATGGACTACGTTCGACTGTGATTGCGGAACTCTTTGGAGCCGGTATGGGGGATGCAAGCGTTGCACTACGTTCTGGTCATCGTGACCATCGTTCGTTTTTGTCATATACCAATCTACGTGGTTCACTGGGTAAGCGTCAGCAAGAAGGGATTCTGGGTGGATTTTCAGAGCCAAGTTCAAAGGGGAAAGAGATTGAAGACAATGATTGTGAGAAGAAGACATTCATTGCACTTGCAGTGGCTGAAGTTGGTCGTGTTTACAAGGAAAATGAAGCTCCCAAAGACAACAGCAGAAATAGGTCTGGAAGAAGTATTGCAGCCGAGAACAAAGCTGGCGTTGTGTTTCGCGAGGCGGAGGTCTTGGTCCAGTCATTTCTGAACAACCGAGGTTAGTTTACTTGGAATGTGACGATCAATGTGAATTACGGGGTAAAGGGTGGTAAGCTGGGAACGCGAGATATGGACATTGCGTAGCATTGGAATGGACCGGCGGCAAGAACTGTCTGTGTTATTACACGACTGTCTGCGTTATTGTGGCGCGACTAGAGAAGAATCAATCTTGTGAATAAAATTTTGAGGACCGCTTGAGGTTATTTGGTATGCCCCCAGTTCACAATATCAGATATCAGTTCAGGACCTGAGTGACAAAATAATATATCGATCACGGTCGTTCACTATCTCTCAATGACTTTCTGTAATAGAACTGTATAATTCTTGGAATCTTGTAACAATCAGATTACAATCAGTTTTATTGTTCACTCCAATGATTCGCTGGTATAAGTGCGCAGACTCTAAACAAGCTCAAAAGCTGTTGCATCCAAAGAAACTGCATAGCCTTCGACAGCTGCTTTCTAATCTACATACACAATTTGTTCATTACGATCAACCAAGCCTAAATTGTGCTTCGAATCGATGTGTGTTTCAACTTGAAAGGGAAGATGAATATTTGCCTTCGACTCTACAACATCCGTTGCTTGCTTCCTCTTTTTTTTCAGGGCTGCCTCAAAGCCCAATATTTTTGGATGGTAGCTCTTCAAACGGGTAGCACTCTCATTGCTTACAAGCCACTTTTTATGAAGAGTTCCCATATGAAGTAGAGCAGAAGGCCAGCAGACAAGTAGTTCTAAATGGCATCCCCCTTGACCAACGGAAACAGAAAAGTCACCAGCACCCATACCGCTGTGCAACAGAATTGCCAATGACAGTTTCTTTGCCATCGTACCGGCCTCAGTCCAGTCCGAAATTAAAACAGTGGTTCCAACATGTTGCGCAAGGATGATTCATCTGCGCATGAAACGGAGTCATCTTCTCCAATATCGACCGTATCCTGTTCTTCATCGTCGACTTTGGTTGCCTTACGAGGGCGCAGCCGTTGCTCTGTACATCTCCTATTCAACTTATCACCTTCGTCTTCGTCAAGAACTAAAATAAAGTAGTTAGAAAGTTAGTTTTCGGATACAATAAGAATAACGTTTGTTCATTAGAAGTTTGTATCTGTTGGCGGAGCTTATACAAGCGATTGCGAAAGGCAGGTAACTTGTGCTTCTGGAAGAGGGCTTTGCTTCTCCCAACTTCTGCAGGTGTCTGAGCTTCAGTGATTGTTCCCCTTTTGATTTTCTTAATTAAGAGCTTGACAGCTGGGCTGTTCTTATGAAGAGTAAGAGACATGGTTGAAGAAAAACTGCGAAGGTACGCTTGATGTTACAGAGTGCTGCATCCGGTATGGAACTCGTTTGCAGGAACTTGAAGAGATTGTGTTGTTCTCAATCAGTCTAAATCGGAGACTTTTCAGGGCGCTCATATACGGTTTCTGGGGACTGAAAAGGAGCATTGGTCTGGTTATCCCTTACCACTGGTTTCAACCAATCAAAAGCCTTGAAGGGAGAAAAGGTAATCTTAAACAACCAATAGATAACTTTGATTCTTTAATGCAACATTCCAATGTTCTAACGGAACGAAATGCAGTGGAGGAACACGAGGGGTACGAATGGTTTGAAAATACGTTGCAAGGAACCTTGTTGTTCGGGAACACTTGTATTATATTTTGACCTCCGACAACCGGAGGTCTGTAAAGAATATACGAAGGACAAACAGTTGAAGCTTCAATGAGATATAAAACCACCAACTGAGAGTTTGACTTACGTACATAGAATTTTTTCCGTAAGGGTGGTCCTATCAAAATGTCATTGGGCATGTATTCCGCATTGGCAGCATGACGGATAAGAATGGCTTTGCCCTACATCTGTAACACAGCACGTGTTGCCTGTTATTGAGGCACCAGAATTTTGATGAACATCACTTACAAGCCCTACTACGTTAGTTGCAGAAAAGAAACTCTTTCTCGTCCATGCACTCTTCAAAGGCAGCAGAAACCATGGCCAAGTTTCTTGCCACACAGCTGAAGAGAGTACTACTCGATGGCGTACTCCAGTTCCTGAGACGGAGTTCTGTGTGATATGACAAAACCGTTCAAAATTACTGTCATATTCATAGTCATCTCTGCAATCCAAACACGTAAAAAAGTACGAAAAAGCGCTTTCTTTCACTAGAAGACGGCGCTTTTATTTCTCTGCTACCTGTTTGGCGTCTTGTAAAATATTTTGCTTTAGTTCAGTCTGGCTTTTTGTAGCTGACTATTGCGGCAAATGTTGCTAAGGAGGAACAAGCAACGCGCTACGGACAATCTAAGTTTACGATGTCCGGGAAATATTCACTTTCCCGTGAACATGATGCACTCCCGACGCCTAGAACGTGGCGTAGGATTGGTTGTAAGGTAGTGACGTACTCTTGAAAGTGTAGATGTTCTGGACTCCTCTTTGTATTATTATATTGAAGTTCCAAGTGGCCAGAGTTCTCCACAACGAAATAAATCGCGTTGCACGTCATGTACTGTAATCATTATATATAATCAGTTAAACGGGTACAACAAGGTTGCCAATTCTGTTGATGTAAAGAGACAGTGTACGCGAACGGGATTTGTTTCAATAGGTACATTAAGTAAAGTTGAACCGGAACCGATCACGGCCCGCTCAAGGCCGAATCACCCAACATGGTAAACGTTCGGGCCAGGAAGACACGAAAGTTCGAAACTCTCTTTCGCAGCTTGAGTAAACCGTTCACAAAAGGGGCACGGAAATGCTGTAAACGAACTATTTTACGCCGCTTCAGAGCCTTTTTTGGAGTCTCCGTACGCGTTTGTGCCGTGACCTGGATTCGTTTTTATCAGAACAACCATGGTGTAGGACGACCGATTCATCTATTGTGGGCGTTAATGTTTCTTAAAACATACAATGTGGAGGCTGTGAACAGCCGACTTGCTGGCGTTGACGAAAAGACATATCGGACTTGGGTGTGGAAATTGATCTCTAGCATGGCGGATTTAAAGGTTGTAAGTCTATAGTTTTTATTTTAACAGCCTTGGTAGTCACTAACCTATTTCTCCTCTCAGTTAGTTTGGATCTCAAGGTTGAAGAACAAATCAAAGTACACGAACTGTTTTGTGATTGTTGAAGGCTCTGAATTTCCAATCAATGAACCATCTCCTTTCAGTCCTCGTTGGTATTTGCATAAACTAAACGCTGCAGGATTGCGATATGAATTGGGAATATGTATAGCTAGTGGTGATCTAGTTTGGGCTAACCGACCCTTTTCTTGTGGGTCATTGTCCGACGTCAAAATTTTTAGGAAAGGAATGAAAAACTTTTTGGTGGGAGGAGAAGTATTAATAGCGGATGGAGGTCATCTAGATGAAAGATGTTTTAAGATTGGAGGTGACGAAGAAGAAGATCAGTACTTTGCAATTCTACGAGCTCGCGACGAAACTGCTAATCGGCGCATGAAACATTTTAAGGTCCTTTCGCCACGGTTTCGGCATCACCGATCTCTACATTCAGCTTGTTTTCATTCACTCTTAAATTTGAGGCAGATTTCTAGTGCTAATGAGGAAAACCTTTTTTCTATTGAAGCATCCGTTTGAATACTATAGTTTAAAGAACCGCTTTATCATATAATAAAACATTTGAGACTTTCAGATATTTTTTGAGGTTGAAATTGCTGGAGGATTGCATAGGTCGACGCTGAATATTATTTGAAGTGCGTAAGACTTTTCATTATGACTTCTAACAAAAAATGGCAAACGTTGCGCGGTAGTGAAAAACAAAACTAAAATAGCTTGGATAAGTACTTGATGGTTGGCTGTTTAGAGAGAAAAAGAGTATGAAAGTTATTATGACTCCATTGAAAATAGCGAGAATAAGGAACAAATTGCTTGTAGTAATAAGAGATTTCTTCTTTGAACTTAATACTGGTTCTTGGAATCCCTCAAAAAGAGTTCTATCGCAAAGCCTCTACTAGGAAGACGAAGCTATGTGTTTTGATCTAAAGTATACATTGCTCAGTCAAAATCTGCAGTAAAACAAGCAATCTGCATATTTTTGGTAATCTCTTTCAAAATTGGCGTAGCTGCCAAATCTACCGCTTATATATAGATTGCTTACAGCTGTTTCAAAAACAGGGTCATGGAGCCGCATATTCACCAGTACAAATGCGCCGTGTGACACGGCGCATTTTGTTGCCTTTCTGGACATATCATTTGTTTAGATCATTCCACTGCCAACGAATTAAATTACTAAGAAAAAACTCACGCAGATTTCCCTCATTCTGTATTTGAAATCATGTTGAATCCTAAAATTGCTTTTTGTCATAACAAACTTCTACAATTTTTTTCTCCCCTTCGTTCCAATTACTTGGTACCGTGAATTAAAGCTTATTTGTTGGACAACTATAAAACCTTGCAAATACAAAGACTAAAAGCAGGCCCGTATTTTTGACTAAATGCCTTCCATAGAGAAAACGCATGAATATAATGAACTGACTTTATTGCTTGAAAAGTAGTCAATAGAAGGAGTCAAAGTGTACATAAAAGCTTGATTTGCTTTCAAAGCTACGTTGAAAGAAAGCCGGATAGAGAGAAGATCAAATTTTTGTTTTTTACTACAAATATGTAGCACTTGCATTAGTGCTAATGTGGTTCTAAAGAGACACATGTTTTGTTCTAAACTACCAATACCTTGTGTAAGACAGTCAAGAACGCTTTTACTAACGTAAGGAGTTAGAAGTGACTTTTTCTTGACTAATTTGACCGACTGTCCAAAAACATTTGACTATATGAGTTCCAAGCGGGAAAATGAGTAATCAGAAATTTGCCCCTGACTATAACATAAAGATTGCTTTTAATTATATTTCAAGAGACTTCTGTTAATTACAATCTCCTAATTACAAATTGTAACCAAACAATTGTTCTAATAAAATTCCAAAACCTTAAAACTAATTAGAAACCTCATTTTGTTATCAAAGAGCTTTGCGACCATTTCTTACGAGAAGCCAGCTTCTCGGAGCTCTGATACGCAATGTAGTATAATATATCATTGGGCCAATGAAACTGACATTCCCGGCACCTATTTTCCACGGAAAAGTAGAAAGAAGGATATTTTCCCGCGTCTCCCAGACCAATCTCTACGTATTACAGAACTTTACAGCACAAGTGCGATGAGGCTGCAGATCGGAAACGCAAGCACAGCTTTGAAAGGTACTTTGGACTTGAACTTGTTACTCCGCACCTTGTGCTCAGTCGCCCTCGGCAACCACGCCACTGGCCATACAGTACTTTGGACTTCTTACTCTCACCCCGTGTGCTCAGTCGCCCTCGGCAGCCACGCAAGTCTCGTTGTCCGCCGTGTGGAGCATCCGAGTTTAGGAACTGTAACGCGCCCGCCGTCACATGTCGCTACACCTGCTAAGCACCCGCAGCGACGTGCGCGAGATCTGCGTCGCCGGCGCCTGCCCGGCCGCCAAGTGCTTACAGAACGGGATGTCACCGTCCGCGAACGAGTAGATGTACGGCAGCGCCCTGCGCACGCACTTTTCCTCCGAACTACGAGTCGCGCACGTAGCGCAGCGGCTTGCGCGTGCGCCCCTGGCAGTCCGTCACCAAGAACGGCGTGTAGATCAGCTTCATTCCAAATGAAATTCGAGGTTTTCCTTTAAAATGGATGCATCCGCTACGGTTGGCGATCGTAGCCATTTATAGCCAATCCACACGATAGCGCTCACACTTCCACATATTGTCCATATAGTTTGTGCTTTGAATTTTTGGCCGCCTTCCTTTGAACACTGTGGTTGATTTAACCCTTGCAATAATAAAACATCAGTTGCATATCGAGAATACGGAAAAGTTTTAAAAAGCTTATTCTTTTCCGTTACATATGACATTTTAAAGAGCTTCTCAATTTCCATGACATAGTCTACGATAAAGTCTGTTTCAGAAAACCGGAAAAAAATTAGTAACAGATATGTGAAAAGTTCTTGTCTTATTCGAAGTAAACGGGCGAGAGAATCCCATGTTCCCCCGACTTTAAAACCATTCAGAGAGTTAAATAAGTGTCGAAACAAGAGATGGACGATTCATTTCTACGACTTTTCTTCCATACTGAAAGCCTTTGTGAGTGCGTAATGCGCGGCTCTTGTCCCGTATGGAACAAAGATATGGAAAGTCAATGAAAGTTCCGTATTCACTTTTTATCTTAATAAAAACGTCTCAATTGTAGTTTTGTACCGTCTCGTTTCGTATATGGGTCAAATTGCGAGGAGAAATTGACAAATAATGTTAAAAAGGTCGTGAGAAAAGCGAGAAGCAAAGAGTTTTTTTCTTGACATCGCAAAGCTCCTTCTTAGGGGACAATGGGGCTACTTTTATCCAAAGCACAGCAAGACTTGCTGAACTTAGTTCTCAAAAATCTGTTAAGAAACTACCGTTTTATGCTAAAATGGTCTTGTGTTATAATTTTGGCACTTTTGTTAAATCTTATCTTACTGTTTATATATAGGAAGAAGACAGTAGTTCTAGATTTAGCTCATTGTATATAGATTTTGGCAAAAAAATATGCGGCGTTTCATATGGTGCATTTTTTTCTCTCTGGAGACGTACCGTTAATAAGATCACTACCGTACCAACAAGTTATATTTGAAGCTAAAGAAAACTTGCATGCAGCTCGTTACGGGATATATCGTAGAAGGCAACCAAAACTTTACCGTAAAGAGCAAGAATGCTCCCAAACCAAAAATTTTAACCTTTGAGTAAATACGCTACTGACATATCCATTATTTTAATTAAGTATCGGATGTAAAAGGTCTGGTAATTGAATAGGATTACAACCTTATCGTCTTTTTTATTTATCAGAACTTGGAACGCATAATTTATCACAGTTTGTTTCCCAGAAAATCTAACTAATTGGTGTTTGGGTAAGCAAATAACGCGGAGCTAATTTTGTGTCAATAATCGCAGATTGTCTAGGAGGTTTGCAGGTGTTCACGGCAAAGTTTTCTTAGAAAAGCCCTAATATCGGTGGGCATCACTTCATACATAACAATATTTTGAAGAAAATCATCAGCGTGGACGCGATTGCGATTCGCAGTCAAAGAAAATCGCAGTAGGGCGTAGACGATCGGCAACATCCAAGCCGTCGGTAGATCAGGGCGAGTGAACCAGGGATACATGTATCACAAGCCACAACGGCGGCAGCTGACTGCCAAGTCACCTGCCACCTGGCGATCAACCACTCAGCCTAATCCAGTGCAAAAAAATATTCTTCTGCGTTCGTGGAAATTCCATTCTTGTTGCACTACATACAGCTCACAATCACATAATGTGCGCTGTTGTTATTATATATAGAGGATGCATTGGTCATATATTAAGACCATTTTTACAAGGGACTCTTGATGCTTGGTCAGAACTGACAACATTGTTCTCAGCTTCCCTTTTAATGATTAGAGTGTTGTTGACTTTGATACCAATATTTTTGTTACTGCAAGCTGGAAGAGCTCCCATTAAACTATCAATAACTTTGTAGAGAATGAGTTACAAATTTGAAGATCTAATAGGAGCTTTGCGATTAGCATATTGAGCTAATTGCCAGTTTCCCACCCCAGTAGGAGCTTTGCTATCAGAAGAGAATACTTCTAGGTACACGACAAGAGATAAGCAGTACATTTCGAAGGTGTACCAATTGGTAGGTTCGAACTGCCTAAAAACCGCTTGTGAATGCTTTAAAATCGGGTTTGCTTTGAGAAATTTCCTTGATTAGCTCTAAACCAGGTTACCCTTTGTGAGTAGGACCTTTTCGAATAGAGTCCAGAGTTCAATGTCTGCCTGACAAAGGGTAAAGCGTAAAACAAAGAGTAAAGAGAAAAGGAAAACTATAAAATCGCAATGAGATCAATAGTCTGGCTTTACTTTTGATCATGTACATGAAAACGTAGAGTGAGTACATTACTTGGGGAGACGGTGTTGCTTTCTGATATGTGCGTCCAATTCAGCAACTCTATTGAATGGCGCCAAACACGTTTTGCATACCACTTTGGCTTTCCGTCCATGCACAGATCGAACGTGCTTGTCCAGATGTGTTTTCTGCCCAAACGAAGATTGGCACACCTCACAGACATGACGGCGATGTTTCAAGTGTACCGTAGTCACATGCCGACGTAGAATCGATCCATTCAAAAACCGATTTGTGCAGATGCTACAAACCAATTTGCCCTCACTTTTATGCGTCGCCTAATAGAGCATGAAGCAAAACAAGAATTGGGTGGGAGAGTTTAGAAATCATTGCAGAAACAAAATTAACAGATCGTAAGTCACGTACGTTGTTGTGCTTGCCAAGTGCACGAGTAGACCGATATGAGGCATCACACTGGATACAGACATATCGCTTCGCTGTTGAACGTCGATGTCGTTCTTGTTGAGCTTTCCGTTCGATTTCGCTTCTGACTGTTTCCGAGCGGCGTTCATACTTGATACTCTTCGACGACGAATGCTTAGAGGCTGCTGCTGCAGAAGGTGGGTGGCCATCATGCGGATAAATTCGCCCAGTAATCTGCTTGGCAGTATTCACCAACCCGGAAGGCACCTCCGCAGTGGGGCGAGTACGTTGGTAAGGGGAAGTAGCAAGGGATGCCAGCGCCGTGGGGGGTGTCAGATCCGGGCGCCACATGGGTTGGGCGGATGGAGAGGAGGAAACGTGTCTCATATGGCTGGACATATTGATAGGTGTGTTTGAGGATGGCGGCGTCTTGCTTCGATCAGTATTGGACAGCGAAATGTTTATGAAATGGGCTTTTGCTGCGAAGAAAAGAATCGCTGAGACTTCGATCGATCGCCTTCTTATATAAGTTTGATGCAACGCAAGATATGAAAAAAACAGAGTAGCGCTATTACGTAGTTTTTCACCTTGTGCTGACCTCGGTGTCCTTTGCTCCATAATTGAGATTGGAGAAGTGGACAAATGCGCCTTGAAGGAGTTGTGATCCGCGTCGACTCGAGGGATCTCTAAACCGTCGTTACTGTGTCAAAAATAGTGCTGCCCTTGAGAACGAGTTGACCTATAAATTTCCTTTTTCTGAAGCGAGAGGCGTAGCTCAAATTGTCTTGGTTGTCGCCCAATTTTAGACGGACACTGTGCTTGTTACACTTCATCGCTTTCAGTTGAGGTATCGATATCGCCAGCAAGTTGATTGGAATGTATTTACATTGTCTTCCACCGTTCTTCGCAGTAGCGCTTCTCATGGAACGAAGAGAAGACAAAACGGATCCATGGAAAGCCAGAACGTGTTCTGCCTTGTTGCTGAAGACTTTTTGAAAAAAGAGAGAGCTGTTCTCGTCTGCGTATTGTGTTCTTATATTATTTCAGGTCTCGAAAGGTAATTTTTAGCCGTTCGAGAGCGGAATGGCCTGTGACATTGGTATCTCCAGTTTGTGAAAAGGTGCCATGACGAGTGAATGACATGTAATGCTACGTATTACGCATGAGGCATTACGTCGTAACAGTTTTACGTACACTGCAACGGCCACCACGGAGGTTTAGACTTGATGAATATGATTACAAGGGTAACTGCCACATCGATCCACTCTGTCCTCTCCACACCATTGCCAGTGGGGCTGTAGATTGTAGCGCAATTACAGTAGGATGGATACCTTCATTCTACAGTTGACAGTCACACGCATCGCTGCAGACACCGAGAAACTGTTTCAACCTTCGCACGAGAGAAATGGAATGTGTGGTACCCTTGTATCTATAATCAACGCACGAAGATCATTTCTTCTGTTGTTCTCGCTTTACCAGAATCTGTTCTCAATCAGTCCGACTCAATCCCCAGACTGGTTCAAGTCGCCGTATCGCTCTCATCTCATGCACGCTTCAGAGTTGCAGTGATGCGCCCGCCCTTTGCTCCTCCCTCAACAGACAAGAGCGCCACTGTCCCCCTTCCTTCCATCTGCTTCCCTTCGTTCTCTGCCGCCCACCGAAGAAGAATATCTTGTTCCCCGAGCACCTTGTCGGGCATGTTCTTCCGAGCCGCCACCAACGACACCAGCAAATGCGCCACCGTCACCACCATCACCCAACAAACTGCCAGCACGATCGCCCACTCTTCCACCGTCGCCGTCACTCGCACCTCTGAGCTCGCGAATTCATATTCTTCTTCCCAAAATGTACCATTCCTTACCGGCAGCGGAATATCATCGCAAAATCGATACGCGATTGCGTATTTGTTGAGGGTGACCACGTCTTGCGGGAAGGAGCGCGCAAGAAACGAAGAATAACCTTCCGCGTTCGCTCGAGAGCTGGAATCATCTGCTCTGATTCCCTTGAAGAACCGCGGTATACGCGTGCGTATCTCGAACGCAACCAGCGTGCTCCATGCATTGCTGACACCATCGGCATCGTCGTCGGACTCAACCTCAATGAAACTCGAACCAGAGGTAAGAACGAGCGAACTGTCCTCATCGAAACCATCCATACATGCTACCACTTGCACCACCGACGTGTCTTGGCGTTCAACGCCAGCTATGATGCTGCCCATGCACTGCACAGAGCTTCCGGTGATATTCGCATAGAAAACCGAGAGGGAAAACTGTTCTGAAGGCGTAGCGAACCAAAGTGTTTGCAATATATCGCTGGAACTTACTTTTATCACGAACAGCGGCAGAAACTTATCTCCAACTGTTTTATATGAGTTCTCACTGAGCATCTGGATCAGCTCGAGCACTTCTGGAGATCGCTTGCCGGTGGTAGAAGGGCCATAGATACCATCTCCTTCGTACATTATGTTGCCCTCGACGGCTTCACAGAGCACTCGCAGTCCATCGTCGTTCACTCTATCCTTCGAACTTGTTGATTTCACCCACACTGGGCGGTAGAAGCTGTAAGTGTTGTCTTCCAATTTGACACATTGATCGGCGATGAATGCAATGTCCAGAGCGTTTCCACTTGCGATCATCTCCTCTCGCGAGCAGACACCTTCCCTTTGTTCCACGCGTGTCACGTTACCTGGAATGGCATAACGAATGGCGCTCGAGTCCACCGCGTACTCCAGCGCAAGCTCTGCGGTGTAGGCCAGAGCACTGACCAACAGCAGCACCGAGCCTGACAGTAGATGGCCAGTTGTCAGTACTTTGAGCGTATTATACCGGTCTATGCGATGGCCTGCTACAGAGACCGAATGTCCGCGATAAAGGCTGAGGCGACGACGGAAGTGTTCAAAACTGTCAAGACTCCTTCGCACGATGAAGTCAAGCCCAGTACCCAGAATGAGGTAACGGATAATGTTGAAGACGCTCACGCTTATGTTGGTCCGAATTGCCATCACGTTGAGTCGCGACGGAAAGAGAATATTTGTAGCATGTGGTGCAAGCGGTTGGAGACCGCGAGGTCGCGGAGGGCCGATTGTTATTAACGCTAACCTTTTGCGGTAGAGAGCTCTCCAAGGTCCTACAGTGGAGCAGTATCATATTGGTATAATACTTGATATATTATATCTTGTCACAAGGTTTCTCCATTGTTGTGTAAGTCGCAGTCAACTGTTCTTTTGTCTGTGGTGCAGCATCAGCGCGGCTGTGAGGCTGTGGGGCCTATAGTAGCGGACAAATTAGAGGCATTCTATGCGTTTGAGGGGGGCTTTTGGTTCTCCAATTTCTAGCTTCTTTGCTCATCATCCACCGAGTGCAACAATCTCCCATTCGAAGTAGACTTACTGTTGGCAAAAAGTGCAGAAAACAGTAAAAACAATGAAACTTGAATTGTTTATTGTACCTTGACTACCCTCTACATGCTAACTAGGTACTCACATTTTCCTATACATCTCGTAAATAGCTATAGTGAGTACACTAGCCAACACTTTTTTCAATAAAGGAAATCGTAGAGCAATGCTAAGAACCAAAGCAGAAAGCAGTGGGTTTGTTTTCAGCTAGTTGTTGAAGTGATGAGGCGTGAGATGAGGTACCAAACGAAGTGCTTTTTGATAAGCTGCTTTGTCTGCAACACTACAGAAAGACACAATTATAGGGCGGTAATGAGATCAACTCGCTTTACTGTTGATCAGAGAGTAGTACATAGTAGAGAACCAATACATGGGTTGGAGAGATGGTGGTGCGTTCTGAAGCGTGCTTGCAATTCAGCAACTGCATGGCATGGAATGGCATCAAACACATGGTGACAGTGAGTTGAGCTTTTATGCACGACAAAAGCGCGTTTAGTTGACGAAATCAACTTTGCGTCGAAACGAAGATTGGCAGCGCTCACAAGCATGAGGCCGACGGGCGCGATGCACCGAATTGACATGGCAATTTAGCTTGGTTTGATACCGAAAGCCGTTCCACAACTGCTGCAACGCAGCCCACGCTCCATTTTGTGCGCGGCCTGACCGATGAAAGAAGGCGTTGAGAGGGAGGGTTTAGAAACGATTACAGGGGAACAAGAGACGAGCGGGGGTGAAGGTGACTTACTTTGACGAGTTTGGCGTGCACGCGAGCTGGTAGAATTGAAGAGTGACAGCTAGTAGAGGCGGAGCGCTTTCGGTTGGAGCGCGAAGAGGGTCGTACATGAGCTTTCGGCTTGCTGTCGCTTCCGACTGTGGGCATGCAGTGCGCGCCTTTGCAGCTTTTGCGCTGACCAGAGCAATGACAAGATGGTGAAGCTGCAGCAGGACTGAGAGACGTGATTCGTTTGGCAATGTGCATGGCTGCTTGAAAGGCGGAGGGACTGTGAGAGGAGGAAGAGGCGGCTGTAGATGTGGTACGGCTAGACATGATGGTCACAAACGGGTGAAGATGGTGTTGTTTTGTTGCGAAGAGTGTTGCAGAACGGAGTGTGAACGAGTGGGCGTGTGAGTGGGCGGTGAAGCAGAGAAAGTCACAGAGACCCAAGTTTGTTTTTTTATATTAGGTGTTTTGGTTGCGACTCAAGCTATGGGCGTGGTTGGCGGCGAGCCATTCCGTTTCGGCAAATGCGTCGGACGGCGAGCCAAAGCTTGAGCCAGCGATGGCTGAGCCAATGGGGGGCTTGTGGTGAAGCGTGTGAAGCGTGTGGAGGCACGCCCCCCGACTGGCACGCTGTGGCACTTTTGCACGGCGCCGACTGCTCAAGTTGTTGTTGCTCGTTCTTTTTTCCGGCAATGAATGTTCAGCTGTAAGGCAGACGGGCAGCCGTTGCTCAAGCGCGAGAAACGAAGGACGGTGGAGGCGCGGCGTGGCGGCTGCGATGGGGGCGGGGGGGAAGGGGTTCAGTACGGTATGACGTGGCGCACTGCTGGAGCGTTGGGGCGGCGCGCGATTGGCGCGCGATTGGCGCGTGATTGGCGGCGAGGTGAACGTCGGGGACGGCAGACGAGCACGTGTGGAGGCGGACACGCCATCGGCGCAGCGTTGTTGTTGTTGTTGTTGTTCTCGTTGTTTGATTGCAAGGCGGTAATTGTAATTGTAATTGTGACACAAGTGACACGTGGGTGGGTGATGAGCAACCACGCAAAAGTGTACCGTTGGTACCTGGAACGCGCAATGGATGAACGCGCTCACATCCAATGTCATGTGACCACTTGTAGTCTTCAAGTGGTCACATCGGATGTGAGCGCATTCATCTACGTGTACAAGTTGTAGATACCAACGGTACAACACTTGAAGGCGATAAAGAAGGCGGCGACGTCTTCGATACAAAAGCAGCAGTTGGTTTAGTGATGATGATGATGATGATTAACAGCTATATTCACAAGCAAAGTTCTACATATATAGGTATGAACACACAAAACGGCAAGCGCGGCACGCACGAACGCGCACGCCTGCCATGCTATACAACGGCGGCGGCGGGCGCTCAGCGCTCCGAGTGCGGCGCCAGCCTCCACCACGTGCGGCAGCGGAAGCGCAGCGAGTCGTCCAAGTACACGCACACGCCCTGCGCGTCGCAGCACGCCACGCTGCCGTCGCACGCTTGGTCCTCCGCCACGCACGACTGCGCGGCGTCGGCGGCGGTGGCGGCGGCGGCGGCGGCGGCGGCGGCTTCTTCCTGCTGCTTGTGCTCGCCAGACTGCTCGCTGGCCGCCATGAAGCCGTCCGGCTGCGGCTGCGGCGTCTGCGGCTGCGGTTGTTGCTCGGGCTCGACGGCCACGGCCACGGGTTCCTGCGGCTGCGGCGCCGCCGGCGCCGGCACGTCGACGGCGGGTGCGGCGCCGTCGGGCGAGATCTGCACGTCGGCGCACGACCAAAACTCCTCGGGCACGGCGTCGCCGCCGCACTCGGCCATGTTGGCGCTATACGTGCCACGCGCGCCGCCGTCCGAGTCGCACGTGGTGCCGAACGGGAAGTCATAGTTGACAAAGTACTGCTTGAAGCCGCGCGGCGCGCACGAGTTGGCGGTGGCCCAGTACCACTGCACGACGCAGTGCTCGCAGCGCACGTCGGGCGGCAGCTGGTAGCGCATGGTGCCCGAGTCGCCGCCCACAATGTGCACGCCCACGTGCACCGTCTTGCGGCACGGCACGTACCAGCGCCCCGGGTACGCCGCGTCGATCGGGCCGCACTCGTGGATGGTGTCGGCGGTGGGGGTTTCGCAGCGCGCCAGCGGCACGCGCTGCAGCTTGTGGCAGTGGCCGTTGACAAAGCAGTCGGGGTGCATGTCGGCGCGGCCGCACGCGTCCAGGTTGCACAGGAAGAACTCAAAGTAGCCGTTGTGGTTGGTGTCGATCTCGGCCTCAAAGTCCACCGTCTGGCCCTGTCGCCACTGCGACACCATGGGCACCTTTGCGTACGGCATGTAGCGTCCGCCCAGCATGTGGTGCGGCTCGCCGGCCCTTGCGTCGCCGCACAGCCCGGTGCGATCGGCCGTGCCGAAAAAGTTTTTGGTGGGTTCGTACACGCTCCACCCGCCCGGCGGTAGGTTGGCGGTGACGGTGGCCTTGCCGCCGCCGTTGAGACAGTGCGGACAATAGTCGGTGACCATGCCGTCCATGCCGCCCATGTCGACGTCCGGCTTGCACTTGTCGGTGTGGTACGCGCCGCGCTGGCGCGGCGTGCACATCATGCCGTGCGCGCGCGCCACGCGCAGCAGCGCGGGCAGCAGCAGCAGCAGCGCGCCGAGCACGCGGGAGGCCAAACGCGCCATGTGGTCAGTCGGATCTGAGTTGAGTTGAGTGAGTTGACGTAGTGCGTGAGTTGCGTAGATCGTGAAGAGGCGTTGTCGGCGGCGTCGGCGGCGTCGGCGGCGGCGGTGGTGGTGGCGGCGGCACACGACGACGCAAGACGGGCAAAGCACGGCACGGCCTTAAGTACTTTTGCGCGGCGCGGCGCAGCGCGCACGCGGGCGGCGCGTACGTCGCGCCACGGCGGACGGCGCGCCGGCGGCGGCGCCGTTCCACGCGGCGCCGTGGCTGGCAGCGCAAGCCGACGGTGGCGGGCGCGGCGCGTGAGGCGGGCGCAGCCTCCACGCTCGCGCCGCGCGGCGGCGGCGGCGGTACGCGGCGCAACTTTGCTGCCGCAGCCAGCGCTAAGCCGCGCGGCGCGCTCGCGTAGATGCGAGCGGCGGCGGCGGCGGCGGCGACGGCGGTGGGCCGGGGAGCGCGCGCCACTTGCACGGCACCAAAAGGGCCGCTGAGTTGCATACGACGGGCAGACCGATGTGTAGATCATGTCTCGGAGGAGCAGGGCACGACGCGCGCCACGTGGCTTGGTGCGCAGCGCGGCCGCGGCCGGCGGCGGCGGCGGCGGAACGCGCGCGCGCGTGTAAGCCAATCAGCCAAGCGTACGGCGGGCGCCACGCGCGCGCAGCATGCGACAAGTGGGCGCTTGTATCTCTCAAGTTTGGATATGGACACGTGCCATTGGGGCGCGCCTTGCGCCGCTTGATAACAGTAGATATCATATCACGTGTGACACGTGGCACATGTGCCTTGCGCAGCTTGCGCTCCAGCGCCTGTTTTGACGGCGCCGTCTTGACGTGCTCGTCAACCCGCAGCGTTCCACCGCTGGTTTACCAATCGGCTCCCTGAACCGCTGCAACTAGGGCCACCTATGCCATGCGCGCGCGTGTACACGTGTACTTACAGTACGCAACTGTACCAACTAACCAGCACACAAACAAATTCCAATTGCACGCAGTTGCTGCGTTCGCCTATTCACACGTGTGCACGCTGCCACTGCGTTCAGCTGTGCGTGCTGTCAGCCCATTTTTAATGTTGGAGAACAACGTGACAGCGCACGATCTGCGATGCGATGGCGATGGTTGTTGGCGCCAAAACTGCCTCCAATTCGGCACTGCATTTGGCGATAGCTTCATGCCTTTGCTTTCGTCACGTCTCTTCTTCTTTGTTGCTCCAACATGCATGGCTGTGTTATGGTAGCACATACTGTAGTGACGACAGTTGTGAACGACGTAGCTGTACACAATCGCCATCAACGTTTTGGAGCCGTATCATAACAGCCGGCCGGTTGGCTGGCTGCCAAGCGAACACAAAGCAGTCATGTTGCTGTGTGCCACAAGGAGCATGCACAGCACACACGCAAATTGACGTAATGATTGCTATGATTCAAGCTGTGCCGCCGCCAATAAAAAAGAAACGAAAAAAAAAAAGTGTGTATGTTGGCGCGATGCGTTCCACGCGTGCCACACAGGTGGTGAGCTTGTACTGGCAGCCGAATGGCGCATACAACAATAGCTTTCAAATGGACAGCTACAGCAACATGAAAAAAGCAATCATCACGTTCACCAATGTGCAACACTGAAACTACAAGTGTGCTCATTACAAAACACAACACTCATCGCTTGTTCTGTACTCTCAAGTTAGCAATTGTTTATCACATGTGGGCGCGCACGCCAAAAAAAAAATAGATCGCAGCGTTGCTTCAAAACTGTTGGTGATGTGTGGCGTCAGCGCGTTGAAAACGGCGAAATCCAACAAAACTGCGGCAACGGCGAGCCACACGACGACGACGACGACGACGACGACGACGACGACGACGACTCAAACGAGCGCTCACTGGAGCAGCTAGACTCGGCGCGCGGCGCGTGAAAGCGGGCGCGCCACGGCGCGAGCGCGAGCGCGTGGTGGCGCGCAAGCAGCAAGCGGCGCACAGCGGCGCCGTCGCGGCGCCGCAGCGGCGCGCTTCGCAGCGGGTCGTCGTCGCCGTGCACAAAGTTGCAATGCACGCCGTACGGGCACGCGCCGCCGCTCTGGAAGTTGCGGCACGGCTTGGTTTTGAAGTGCGGGTGCAGCTGCACGGCGCGCAGCTCGTGGCGCCCGTGCGCGAACTGGCACTTGGCGCCGTACTTGCACGGCTGCTGCTGCGCAAACTGCCGGCACAGCTCCGTCTTGTACAGCGGGTTGCGCGCCAGCGAGCGCGCTGCCGCTGGCGGCGGCAGAGGCGGCGGCGGCGGCGGCGGTGAACACGGTTTGGGCGGCGTGGACAGCGGCGAAGTGGGCGGCCAATGCGAGCCGGCGGCGTGGCTGGATGGCGCGTACGCGCGCGACGCCGTGGCGGTGGCGGTGGCGGCTTGCATGACGAACGGCGGCGAATACCGCAAGCGCGCAAAGCGGATCCAAAGCAGCAGCACAGCAGCAGCAGCAGCGGCAGCAGCGGGGGTGGCGACGGTGGCGGCGGCGGCGGCAGAGACAACGAGGAGAGAGAGGACGTTGCCAGCGGGGGGGAAAGGCGGGGGTGTGCGCCGTTGCAGACGTGCGCGGCAGCGGCGGCGCTTTTATAAGCGGGCAGCGCTGGAAGGCGAAGCGGCGCGTCGGGCGTGCGTGTGTGTGAGCGTGTGTGTGTGTACGTGCAGCAGATTTGGGAACGGCGCGAGGCGCGACGCGTCGGTCGGCCGACAGCGCGCGCACTACGTGTAGCGAGTTTGACGCCGTCGTGCGCGCACGCGCAGCAGACGTAGCGCGCGTGCGCCAAAAACCGGCGGCGGCGGCGGCGGCGGCGGCGCGGCGGCGGCAAGTGCGCGCGCACGTGACGTGAAGCGCCGTACGCGCAGGCGCACGTGCGGCCACGCGCGCTCACCCGCCGTTACAGCGGTCGAGCGCTGTAATGGGTGTGTGGTTTGTATGTTTGCGTTTGCTTTCATTCACACTCACACCTGTGCTTTCTCAACTCACCGGCCGCCGGCAGGCACAGTAAAAGCGCCGTAGCGCCATCCTCAATTTGGTCACCTGTCAACACCATCATCATCATCAACCATCACCCAAGAAAAAAAGACAGCTGTACCACCCGCGCGTACAGCACTGTAACCTTCCAATGCCGTCACCGCCACTAACATGCACCCTAAATGTGCCCGCTCGCCATTCCAATACGCACCATCAGCGAGCCATCTGCTTTTCGTGCTTCCCAACTTGGAACATCACCGCCTTCCATCATTATATTGCTGTGTATTTGTGCCGCTGGAAGGTACACGCCACAAATAGAACGTGCAACCTTAAAAACAAATATAAAACATCATTCTTGTGTTCGAGATTGCACTTTTGCTTCTTCCGTCGAGGCAAACCAATAAAAAAAAGTCTTTGAAAACCTGCAGCCTCGCCAAAGTCCACTTGTGCGAGAAACTGCATCATCCGCCTGAAAACGGCGATATCCACCAGAACTGTGGAAGTGGCGAACATGAAGCACATCCGTTACATCCGTCCTTCTCACAGCTAGTGCCATCCCCGCGTTCACTTTCAGCCTCACTGCAGCAATCCAAATCAAACAGAAAGCGATGGTTCTTCATCATCTCGCAAATGCACTTGAAGTACTCCACGTCCCTTTTGAACGGATCATCGTCGCCGTGAAGGAAGTGGCATTGCACGCCGTACGAGCACTTGCCGCTTTCCACGAAATTTCGGCAAGGCTCAGTTTTGAATTGCGGGTGTATCTGGATCGGCCGCAGCTCGTGCGATCCGTGCGCGTACTGACACTTCACCCCGTAGCTACAGTGGCCGTCTTTCTCATACTGCCTGCACATCTTGGTCTTGTACATTAGGTTGAGCTTAGAATGAGGCCATCTTCTCGGCACGGAGCTTTCAGCTTGGGGCATAGACGAGCCATTGAGTTGCGTAGGCAGTTCCGATTCAAAAGTGCCAATAGCACCCTCTTCGCTACATTCCTCGGCCGTCTCCATTCCGCGTCGCCCGATAGTAAAGAACACAGCTGTCAAATAAATCGGGCAAGCGATGTTGTCCGTCTTTCTGAAAGCACGCACTCTCAAAAAGGTTGCCAGCAGAAGCTCTATTTTGTATTGGCGCTGGTGTGCTCCTAAATGGTAAACCTGAAATTAACTTGAGTAGAGTGGAAGGCAACCCTCCAGCTTTAGAACGCTTCGAAGCGTTGCTACAAAATGAGGAATAAAACGTTGCAGTCCTATTTACAGAGCAAGATGGTGAATATGCACCGAAGCTTGGCTTGAACTGGAGGGGTAGATCGCCACTTGTAGCGAGCATATGAGTGTGATTGCAGTTCTAAAATCAAGTAATGGCGCTCCTTCTTTCAAGCATCATTCTATACTTCGAAGAGATGTGTTGTTTTGTACTTTTTTCAAAAAGTATGTGAGAACTGTACAAGGTATGCGTCGTGAGCCGGGTTGCAAACTTGTTGCACTCGATTTTGTTGTTGTTTTTTAAAGACTGAGTTGGTTTACAAGAAGAAAAACGTAAATAGATTTGTTCACGCTGTACACAAATTTACATGCAGTAGTACTGACAGTCGGTTCTG
The DNA here is from genome assembly GCA_030374805.1 of Gracilaria gracilis. Classification (NCBI taxonomy): domain Eukaryota; phylum Rhodophyta; class Florideophyceae; order Gracilariales; family Gracilariaceae; genus Gracilaria; species Gracilaria gracilis. The sequence goes on along the minus strand of JARGSG010000123.1, from coordinate 33,897 downwards.
TGCTTGAGCATCATTGTAGTCTATTTGTGCGCAAATTGATACACTGGATCAAACTCAGCTTTTAAAGCTGGTCCGGTGTTAACTATGGCATAACACGTCACTAGCTAGATACTCTACAGTTATTGTACAGTGAATCTAAATTTTTTTGTTTCATGATATATTTTGTACTATAGCTGTGAAATAATATTAGATTGTTTTGGAATGCGGCAATTGCGTGTTGTTCCCTCGATATTGTTTTTATGTTTCGATAAAGCGTAATGTGATACAAAGTATAGGTACAGAATTGTGACATAGGTACAGAGCCAAAACTAAAAACGTGGAGGAGGAAAGCAAATTACGTTGTTTTGTTTAATGTAAAGACGCAATGATCTCTATTTCCTAGGAGTGAAAACTAAAAAGAAAAATATTTGACAAATAAGATTGAAAAGTGTACAATTGGTGTTTGACACGATGTAACTTGGTGGCCGTTTTGAATACTAGACCTTAAACACCCGACAGAATATGGGGTTGACTGGGCGCGTGGGCGCCACAAACGTGACAAAAGCGCAATTATGACGCTTCATAATGTCACCAATCGTGGCTAGCGTGGGAACGTGTCGACGTTTACAGCGTAGAATGGCGGGCTTTTTCAAACCCACATCAATCGCGCCGCCGTTCCCGTGCCCCCGTCCCCAGCATCCCCCGGCTCCGCCACCGTCGCGTCCACGCATCCCGCCTTCATCTGGCCCCCAGCTCTTTCACCGTTGCCGTCACTGCAGCCGCCACCGTTCCCGCCACCGTTCCCGCCACCGTTCCCGCCAGAGCAGTCGCCTTACCTGTCCCATTAGCCATCATCGCCGCCGCACCTGTCCCATTAGCCATCATTTCCGCCGCAGTACGCAGACTCCACAACCTTCGCAGCCACTGCAGCACCGCCGCTGTACGCAGTCTCTGCCACTGTCCCTTTTCCACTTCCGCTCCTAAATCCTTTACCGTCGCTGCCACTGCAGCCGTTGCACCCCTCAGCCTCGGCGCGCGACGCACAAACGCATGCGGTCGGCTATCAGAATATACCTCCACAGCCGTTGCTCCTTGCTCACCATCGCCTCCCGCTCACCGTCGTTTCCTGCTCACCATCGATACCCTTTGGGTTATTCTGGCACCTGTGGAATTCACCTCACCATATCCTTTCGCCTCGAAAAATCCCACCACAAGTCCGAAACCTCTCCAACCCAGCTCACCTAACCCGTCGCGTTCCTGTTTCCCGCCTTAGGATCCGCCACCTCCGTCGTAGTCCTCTGGATGAGTTTGTCGCTTCCCCGTCCAACCAACCCAATCTCCTCATCGCAGTTGTTCTCGCCACGCAACGTGGTGGCACAGGCACAGCCGCCGTATCTGTCGCCATCACCGCTGCAGCTGCTTTTTCTGCCGCCATTTCACCGCCGTACGCGAGGGCCGCGAACACAGCGCGTTGCCGAGTGCGCTCCGCCGTGGGGCCGCTGCATCTGTCACCGCCGCTGCCGTCGTACCACCGCTAGAACTTGGTAATCGCCACCATCCTATCAACACTATTGTCACGGCGGTGGTTGTCGCTGTTCATTCTCCAGCTAGGACCTGGTAATCGCCACCATCCTACCAACACTATTGTCACGGCGCTGGTTGCCGCTGTTTATTTGCTCATAGTCGTCCCGCTGGAGTACGACTCCGCCGTCGGCGTGGCCAGTACTGTAAGGTTCCTCGAGTCTTGCGCTGCGAAGCGACCAACATACTATGTGATCAGATTACTGTCGGTGACCTTCTCTACTCTGCTTTTTTTACCAAACGATACTCAAGATCTATACTGCTTGATGATGATAACGTAATTATTGTAGAGCAATTGCCCTTGGCAGGGACTGAGGGGGATGCCGCTCATATATCCCTTGTTATTTTCGACTGAACTTCCTACTATTATGAAGTCTATTTGCCTATTTGGCCCGGATTAGAGATCCGCCTATGAAGGGTAGGATTGGCGCGACACGTGTGTGCCCGCGCCCAATTACCGGATGCGCCGTTGCAAGTGTGCCATGGAGGTACACGTGGGTAGTGTTGGCCGGCGTGCCGGGTACTTTGATATTTTAGTGATATTTGTCAGCCGTATATAAGTGGCGGCACTTGCCGCCATTGTACGGGAACGTAAACCTCAACGAGGCCTTGGCTCTAGCTTGAGTTCCGCTTGCGCACGGTTTTTCGCCCCATTCCCGGAGAATACCGCCGCTTATCCGGACAAGTTATCCACCTCCGTCACCAAGAAGCACCGATCCGTCGTTACGGCCTCTTATTGATCATTCTTTCATGCACTCTTTCTGTTTTCCCGTCTTACGGCTTCGTTACACTTCGCCCTGTTGTACAGGTTTGCCCCTATTTGTCTCGGGATTATTCCCAGCTCTCACGAGTTTTTGCTCCGCAGTGCGGCTCATTTTGCTGTCCTCTATCTCGTCTCTTTTGCTACGGGATACGCCACACCTAGTGGAATCCATCCTGTTGGCAACTTGATTGCCACCCGCAACCTCCGTCTGTAAGTCAGGGAGAGGCTGCCCGGAGTTACGCCCGGCACGTGTCGGCCTCAACGGAGGGTCTTGCCATTGCTCTGCCCCAATACGGAGCAACGCTGAACACCTTGGGTGCGTAGCCGCTGGCGCGGTTTGTGTTTCTTCCTTCCGTTCCCGGCTTTGCCCCACAAGTGGTCTCCCGACCTAGAAACGGCTTTCTGGCCAACTTTTGTTGTAGTGGAAACTGATGCTGCACTCTCTGCGTGGGGAGAATTCACTTTGCATTATTGCGGGAAGCGGTAATCGTTCGTTTAAAACTCCCGATTGCTTCGGCTGACAATGACATCTCGCCGTAACAACGGTCGCTCGAAGGCTGGGTCTGCACCTGGCCCAATTGCCGAACCACCGGAATCATCTGGACTGGCTCACAGCCTCCCACCATTACCAACGGATGTACTGAACGTCCCGGGTGATACCGCTCAAGCACCGGCTTCCCGGGGTCCATTGTTGGGGCTCCACCCGCTCAAGGACCGGCTCATTCCGCGCAAGCGGCTGAAGCCATGTCGTCGAGGTCCGACGAGTATACCCTCCGTGAATTAGAGGCACAAGTGCGCGTGATGCAGAACTCTCACGTGGCTCTGATTCACGACATTACGAAACTCCGGCAACGGCTGTACGAAGCCGATGTTCGGGATGTTTCGCAAGACGTCCGTGTCTTACGGTCTGATGTCAACCAGATCATGGAAGACCGAAATGAATCGGCTGTCCTGCATGAAAAGGCAGCTGATCGTTTAAACCGCTTAGCGGCCCGTCTGGAAACGGTCGAGCACACCATCATCCACGATGCTGTGGCGCCCGGCGTGCCGGTTTCCGAAGGTTCTCGGAAGTCGCACCGCTCCAAGGACCGCCATGCGGGAAAGAAGAGAAAGGTTAAATTGGAACCTGATTCGTCCTCTTGTTCATCTTCTGAGTCTAATGCCCAAGTCAGGGATTCGTCAACCGATTCTTCGGAAAGTGAGGACGAGCCCCCACGCTCTCGTGCTACCCGTTCCCGGGCCACCGAGGCCACGCAAGGCGTTGCCCGGAGCCGTTCTAAAGGACGAAAGCACCTTGGACTCAAGGAACTGAAGCCGACGAATTTATTGTATCGAAAGTTGCTGTCGTACCGATATTATCGGCTGGAAGACTCCAGTGGAGAAAGGACCCCTCGCAAGACTGGACGAGTGAAAGACCACATTGAGAGGCTGGAGCTCACACTGAAGCCCAATAAGTTCTCTGGGCAGGATCCAATCCTAGTGTTGGACTTCCTCGCCCGATATGTTGGGGAAGCCGATGTACTTCGGATGTCTGAGGCGCAAGCCTACATCGCACTGCCTTACTTTTTAAAAGGTATGGCCGAGGACCAGTACAACTCTGTACGCGGATCGTCTCGTGCCTCCGAGGAAGGAGTGACCTGTTGGCCAGAGGCTGTACAGTACCTCCTGCGATCCTACGCTACAGGGAACGCAATTCAAGAGGCCATACTCGCATTGCGCGACACGAAGCAAGGACCGGAAGAGACGGAGGCCGTTTATTCTACACGGTTGAATAAGGCCTTTCACCGCTGTGGGAACGTCTACTCCGCGGCCGAGCGATGTACCATGTTTGTGGATGGCTTGGTTCCCTGGATTAGGACTTTGGTAGCCCGTTATCGGGAGAACAAGCGCAAGATCTCCTACTTGGAGCTGGTTCAATTTGCCCAAGCTGAGGGTGATGCGGCACGGGCACGTGCCGGCATTAAGTCTCGCACACGCCGTCTATTCCATCTGGAAGAGAGGGATTTATCACAGCATCAATCGAGAGGTTCAGCCCATGCTAACTACGACAACGTGCACCGAGTGCAGAGTGACCAATCTTTGGCAACGTCGGACCTGCCATCCACGATGGGACCGACAACCGAAGATTCGGATCCTGCTCTGTGCGCCGGTAATCATGTTCCGGCATTGCCAGTGCCGCACTCTGGTGGATACAGAAACTCCCGTCCCGGGTGTAGGGATCCCTACCCCCCGAGACAGGAGCGAAGGCCGCCCAATGCAGATTCTCTTCGCCAGCTCATATGCCATATTTGCTACAAACCTGGTCATATTGCCCCGAACTGTATGTTACCATTCAGGGAGATGGCAAAAATTGTTCTCCATTATGAGTCGTTGACGCCCGCCGAGCGGGAACGTGTTCCCGACAAATCGTACCTTCGTGCGAAGGCGGATACTCAGCATGGAAAACAGGAATCTTCACCGCATCATGGTGAAGCAGCAGCCGCATTTGCGAACCCAGCGGTTCCGCAAAATAGCGGCGACACTCAGAAAAACTGAGCATGGGAGCCTCCTTTGAAGGAGCGGCGCAAACGCAGTCGAGCTCAACTGCGCCGGAGGTTGCAAAGCCTCGCTCCCCGGTCACGATCCTCACGAGGAAGATGGTCACGACAGACGTGGACTCGGAACATCTCGGTGTTCTCCGTTGCCCGTGGGTACGGTCACGCAATTTCCGCGCTCCGGATAGAGTCCTGGTCATGGCGAAACGAAACTACAAAGTTTTCGCCGACCTCGGGATATCAGACCATTATATGGTTCGGCAGTTGTCCGTTCTCGACACGGGTGCTGGTCCAAACTTCTTGGTTCAATCGCTTATTCCGCCGCAGTTATTGTCTCAGATTCGGCCGGCCCCGCCGACCGAGATAGCGGATGCAAACAATAGGCCCCTTTCAATCGAGGGAGTAATTGTCCTGATTGTCAGGCTTGGCCGTTGCGTTGTCCGCTTGGACTTCATAGTCTGCAAGCGTTTAGCTGCGCCGGTCATACTCGGATGTGATTTCTGCGACCGTTTTGTCGAAGCAATTCGACCACGGAAAAGGACCGTCGAGCCGGAGGACAGCACAACAGTGCCAATTGTTCGGCGACCTTTACGTAAGGCTTTCAAGAAGCAAGTTCCATTGCCAGTGGCCCAGCAGCCAGCGGAATCGCACCGTTCATCTACGAAGCTCCGAGTGGCTCGGTCTATTTGCATTCCACCGGAATCCCAGACATGGGTCACGGTCACGTCCCTACAGCACGGCCTGCAAACCGTTCAGCCATTGCCTCTCCTTTACGAAAGGCAGAACGTGGCCCTCGCGAATGGGATTGTACTTGTTGAGCCAGAAAAGCCCTTCAGGGTATTGGTTGCTAATTTCAGCTCCTCCCAACAGAGGTTGGTAAAGAACCAAGTCATTGGTTCCATGTTACCACACCCGGTGGCTATTGTACCCACACAGGTCTCTACCGCCGAGGTTCTCGGAATTCTTGAAGCTAAGGAGGGAGAGGGGAAGTGCGCTGACACAACTGTACCAAAGACTTCGTCGGGAGACGCTGAGCCGAACTCGTCGGGTAAAGAAGTGTTGAACTCGTTGAAAGAAGCAACGCCGACACTGTCGGAAGGAAGGCCAGAATCTCCTGGATCTGAGAAGAAGGACCCCGTACAGGAGCTCGAGTCTCTAGACTTTAACCATGTCCCAGAGTCTTACCGTGAGAAGTTACGGGATATGCTACGTGAGTTCACCCCCATGTGGGACGGTTCCCTTGGGAAAATTGGGATCACCGAACATCGGATAGATTTGATGCCGAACACTCGGCCAATCTCGCAACACCCTACAGGGCAGCACCGACAGCTCGGGAAGAAGAGAAGACTCAAGTCGAGAAGATGCTCCGCGCCGGATTCATTGAACCGGCCCAGTCGCCATGGGCCTCGCCCGTGGTACTCGCTCCCAAACCCGATGGGTCTTGGCGTTTTTGTATTGATTACCGCAAGCTTAACGCGGCTACCGTCAAGGACGTGTATCCCATCCCGAGGATGAACGAATGTATCGATTCGCTCGGAAGCGCAAAGGTGTTCACGACCCTCGACGCGAACTGGGGATATTGGCAAGTCCCAGTTAGGGCAGAGGACCGTGATAAAACGGCGTTTGTATGTCATCAAGGACTATACCGATTCAACCGGATGCCCTTCGGGCTCACGAACGCCCCTGCCACTTTCGAAAGAGCAGTGGATATTTTGCTTGCCCGCTTTAAGTGGAAAACGTGCCTGGTATACCTGGATGACATCATTGTGATCTCCAGTAACCTGGACGAGCACTTGACCCACGTGTGGGAGGTGATGCGAGTCCTACGAGAGGCAGGCATCACACTGAAGTTGAAGAAGTGCGAGTTCTTTACCGATACCGTGAAATATCTCGGCCACATAATCCGTCCGGGACGGCTATCGATTGACGCTGTACGTGTGCGGTCCCTCAAGGAGGCCAAACACCCACGGACTCAGACGGAACTCCGATCCTTCCTCGGACTTTGCAATGTCTACCGCCATTTTATTCCGCACTTCGCGGATATAGCAGCTCCATTGAATGAACTCTTGCGAAAGGGACAGCCAGTGAAACTGGAACCATTCGATGACCGTAAGGCAACGGCATTCTCATCGCTCATTGATGCAGTAACTTCGCCGCCAATTCTTTCCCTGCCGAAACTCGGATTGCCCTATGCCATCGATACGGATGCCAGCAATTTCCAGATCGGCTGTGCCCTGTTTCAGACCATGGAGAGTGGCGAACGACTTCCAATTGGTTTTTGGTCTCAAAGCCTTAACGTGCATGAAAGGAATTACTTGGTACCCGAGAAAGAATGCTTAGCAGTAGTCTGGGCTCTCCAGACGCTGCGACCGTACCTCATGGGAGGACATTTTACCGTTCATACCGACCATTCGGCTCTGCGATGGCTTCTCTCGATTGCGGAGCCCTCTGGCCGCTTGATGCGGTGGAGGCTAAGATTATCGGAGTTCAACTTCGACGTGCAGTACAAGAAGGGAATCCTGAACACTCAGGCTGATGCACTTTCCCGCTTACCGACTGCGGCCGAAGCTGAGCCAGTCGATGATCTGGAAATACCCTGTTTCTTTATGGAGGACGACGAAGACAAAGATTTGGAGGAATGGGACGTCTATGACGCTGTCTTAGCCGTTTCAGATACGGAGCCAGTACCGGGATCATTCGTGCCGATAACACCGGAAGAACTGATCCGGGAACAGTATACGGACCCGTTCTGCAGTAGGGTGCGGGCCCGTCTGAACGGTGGAGCTCAACTGCCTTTTGTCATGAACGACCAAGGATTCTTGGTTCCAACGGTTACTGACCGACCACAGATTGTGGTACCTCACTCGCTTCAATCTCGAGTCTTGCATTTGTCGCATTACGCGAAGTTGTCGGCCCACCCTGGTGGAAGGAAGTTGTACTACACCCTCAGGAAGCACTTCTATTGGCCAGCTGTGGCATTCGATGCGTACGCCACTGCTCGTGGATGCTCTGGTTGTGCAAAGAACCGCATCAAACTGCGGAAATACTCCAAACAGTTGGTACTCTTCCCCGCAAGGGCCCCACTTGAGTTCGTGGCGATTGACATACTCGGTGAGTTAATTCGGACTCGCCGAGGTAATCGGTTTCTACTCGTCATAACCGACCGCTTTCCGAAGCTCGTGCGGACAGTCCCGCTGACGAAGATCACCGCCAGTGCGGTCGCGCAAGCGTTCGTAACCCACTGGGTGTTTGTCTACGGACCGCCGATTGAGTTACTATCGGATAATGGGTCGCAATTCACTGCGAAGTTCTTCCAGGACGTATGTCGAATACTGGACAATAAGAACTGGTTTACTACGACCTACCATCTGCAAAGTAACGGCCAGGTGGAGCGCTTCAATCGCACCATGCTGAATGCGCTGCGAACCTTTGTCGCCGACCACCCGTCGGAATGGGATCTCTACACCGATGCGGTGACATATGCCTACAATACGCAGGTACATCGCACTACCCAGATCTCTCCGTTCGAACTGGTCTTATCGCGTGTCCCACCATCGGTGGCTGTCGAGCCCCAACCTACGCTGGATAAGTTCCCTTCACCCCGTCTACACAGGGACGCCTGGAAGCAATGGCTGAAGCAAATCATTCCCGTAGTTGGGCAGCAAATCGCTAAGGCACAAGCCGCCTACAAGCGGAACTTCGACGCACGTGTGCGACAGAATGCCCCACACATCAGGGAAGGTGGCTATGTATTTCTCCGGAAAGAATACTACAATCCGGAAAAAGAGAAACGCCATAAACTTTCTCCGATAGCGGACGGCCCTTACAGGGTTATTTCTACTACCGATACAACGATTGTCCTTGACGTCAAGGGGGAACACGAACGCCTCTCGCGTGATCGCGTTACGCCGGCACCACCGCCGGAACCCACCGTGCAAGAAGCCCATCCCGGACCGACCAGGTCGGATACTACCCCGGCAGCGACTCTGGCTATTAGCAGGGACGCCCCGCTCGGCCTGTCAATTCTACCGCACGCCGCGCGCGGTGTGGCCGACCTCCCTACGGAATCGGAACGTACCCCGAAAATTGGGCCAGATGCGTATGTGCACACACGCATCGTGCCCACTACTGGGATTATCGCTCCGGGCCCCGCCGCTCCAGCTAAGGAGGGGAAGGGGGACGCTCATTCTGGTTGCGCTGCTCCTTTGCAGTCTACGCCGTTGCAAACGGATACTGCACCCTCGCGGGACACCGCCAGGAACGGAGTGGGGGTTGCTTTGCCGTCGCGGACGGAGAACGCACGGACGTGTGACAGTAAGCGCCCCGTCGAGAGCCCAATGTCACGGGATGCCCAGTTATGGTCTTCATCGTCGCCGCTGCAAGCGGAGTCCCCACTTAGAGAGACTACGACCAAACGGGATGCGCACCCAGACACGGCGGGCCACGAAGTGGAAGTTGTCGCTGGCTCATTGCCGTCGCCCACGGAGGACGCGCAGACCCGCAACAGCAGCGGCGCCGTTCAAAACCCGACGTCCGGGAGCACACCCGGCGACGCACCGCAACTGCGGAATGGAGAGGAGACCGATGTTGCCCCGACAGCGGAAGAGACCGATCATTCGGAAGAGAAATTGGTTGTTAAAGACCGTGCTGTGACGGCAGACCCAAGTTTGGGAGGTGCAATCGACTTGGTCGATAATGGCACGCGAACCGCAGAGCACACGGCCACATCAGTACAGGTGGACACCACTCTAGGTGGACAGAAGCCAATTAAGTTGGACGCGCGCACGGCGCGACACGGGCCACGCACAGTGAATGAACCGCCTCCCTTGAAGGATGACAATGCGTATGACAACGCACGCCGTGGGCACACGCGTGCCACGGAGAGTGATGAGCCGTCAAAAACCGGGAGATCCGTAATTGATACGGCTCACCACGGCGCCGCGACGGTTGGTACCACACAGTCCGCCGTTGGCGGCGAACTGTCGTCATTGGGCGTAACGGAACACCGCTCGCTAGCCCCTCACAAGGAGGTTGGTTTCCCGTCGATTGGGACGATCTCGCCGGAACACCGGAAGCTCGCAGTCCGTCCAGACGGGATCCCACAGCAACCGCAGAAGCAAGTGGCTCCAGACCCCTCACTGGGGAGCATAACCCTCCGAGGAGCTCCCTGGAGAGCGCAACCGAGACCTGGTGTACAGGATGCATTGCCGCCTAGACGGAAGTCGAAGGCCATCACCCGCGATCGCCACGACAGTGGAAGAGCAGTCCGCCCCGCTAACGAGGACCCATCGAACGCCTCTGGCGAGGACCCACTGGTCAAGGCGCCAGAGCAGAGTGTCTACGAACGCGAGTTCGTAGTGGACCGTATAGTCAAACACGGCCTAGACTCTACTGGAGAGCTGGTATACCAAGTCCGCTGGTACGGCTACCCCCCTTCGGAGGACAGACACGAACCTATCGAGCACCTGCCCCGCTTGAAAGTACTTCAGTACCACCGGAGGACCGGTACGCCGACACCGGACACGCTCGACAAAGACCAAGTGGGTTAACCCCCACATTAGCTATGCCGCTCACGCGGAACATTTGCCGCTTCTGCGGACAAGCCACTATACAGTGGAATAGAAGAAGAAGACGAAGAAGAATCCTAAGAAGAGGAAGTCGAAGAACAGGAATTTCCCGCTTCAAGCGGAATACCTCCCTTAGATAAGGAACAGGCGCCCCTCGCGGGGTGCTGCCCCCTGAGGAGGGAGAGGGATGAAGAGAATTTGCTAAAAGCCGGTAGCAACCGGAAACATTTAATGATAGGGCCAAGAGATATTGGTATCTACGGAGTTCGATCACACGCCGGACGGTCCGGAACCGGACCCACGACCTTGGGCGAACCACTGAGCCGCAAGGCCCTGCAGCTGCGCCAAGTCGGTCACCGTGTCAGACACGGGCACACCCATGCCGCGAAGGAAACTGCGGATGACGATCGCCTGGGGGTCAGTACTCGAACCGGCCCCGCCCGCAGAAGCGGAGGCCTGCCACGCGCCAACCGAGTTGGGCGTACCCTGCACTACCGCATCAGCGGATCCGCCGTCATCTCCGGTTACGTCGATCACGTCGATCTGCTGGTCCGCTCTTTGGTCCATAGGGCTCCCTGCCTCATCAAGGCTCTCTTCCTCCTCGTCGTCGACGAAGACGAACCCACGAGGATGGCCCTCTGGGATGCTCCGCTCGACCTGACGCCGCTCCCGCGCCTCGGCGGCTGTGACTATCTCCCATTCCCATGGGTCGAAGTATACAAAGTCGCCAGCGTTGACGTCGCGTCCGGGAGACCGGTCTGTAACCCGACGGATACCCTCGGAGACCTGACTAGCAGGCACGGAGTCCCACTCGACACCGTCGATGACCTCCACCAAGGACACCACCTCCCGCGCGTTGCGGACGGACCCGAGCACATCGGTGAGGTCCAAATTCCGAATGGATCGGCGAATCATCTCCGGCACAAACCAAAGCCGGTAATGATCATACGCCTCCCAGAGGAGGAAAGCCGCGACACGGACAGTCCATTCGGTGGCAAGGATGCTCCAAAGGCCGCGCGGCGGATTCTTCATGTAGTACGACCCGACGTATGTCAGGCATGGGGGGAGCTCCACATGGCACCCTCGAGGGACCTCGACCGCAGGCCAGAACGATGGCAGCGGAACGTATCGCCCTTGACGGGAACGCGCCGCGATTCGCTCAACCTCCGAGCATTGGTACGGCACCAGAACCCAGAAGCGGGATCGCCACTTCCTCTCGTGACGGAGGCCCTCGAAGAACTCGCGCCGCGACGACTTGCGGAGGTACCGGAACTCGGCCCGAAGAATCGGACGAGCCCACAGGATGAGATCCTGGTGGGGCTGGACGACATCCGCATAGCGGTCAATCTCGTCGAAGGCAACAGCCAGTCGAGCTCCGTACTCAACCTCGCCGAACGTACGGTAGTAGGCCACGTCAAACCCGTCATGGGACGGAACAGGATGCTCGTTCGGCGCCCGAAAATGTCGCGCATACCCAATGCGGGCAATCTCCCGGCGAGCGAACGCCAGGCTCTCGCTTCTCGTATACCAGAGACAATTTGGATGGACCGTGATACGGGCGAGCCAGTCCGATGAGCGGACGACGCTAACGGGAAGCCCTCCGGGGAGGATACCGTCAATGGCGTAGGAGTTGATCAACGCTTCATTCCGAACGGCTTCGGCATTGAACCACGGGGCTTGTGCAAACAGGCCGCTATGGCGGTGAGGATCGCGTACGCGGAGACTCCCAAGACCGGGCCATCCTCCCGTATTTGTCGGCACGCTAGCATGGAACCAATCCCACACGGGAGCTGGATCCGGAGTCGCTGCTGTCGCAACGGACGCCGCGCCGGAAGCGGAAGCCCCCGACGATTGAGGCAAGGGTACCGACCGGAACCGCGGTCCGGCAGCGGTCATTCGCGCAGTCCCACCTGGGGGAGCGCCGGGATTACCGGAGGTGCTTTTGTTATTGGTAAGCATCGCTGTGTCGATGAGAGTCGAAGGTGCCAAGTATGGTACGAGTGCCAAGTTGTTGGAGTCCGAGTGGTCGTTAGGCTCACCGCCGGAGTTCGGACAATATAGGCCCATGATGGGAGGTGAGAAGCCGAACGAGTCGGAAGTTTCAGCCTGAGAAGGGGGAGATGTAGAGCAATTGCCCTTTGCAGGGACTGAGGGGGATGCCGCTCATATATCCCTTGTTATTTTCGGCTGAACTTCCTACTATTATGAAGTCTATTTGCCTATTTGGCCCGGATTAGAGATCCGCCTATGAAGGGTAGGATTGGCGCGACACGTGTGCGCCCGCGCCCGATTACCGGATGCGCCGTTGCAAGTGTGCCACGGAGGTACACGTGGGTAGTGTTGGCCGGCGTGCCGGGTACTTTGATATTTTAGTGATATTTGTCAGCCGTATATAAGTGGCGGCACTTGCCGCCACTGTACGGGAAAGTAAACCTCAACGAGGCCTTGGCTCTAGCTTGAGTTCCGCTTGCGCACGGGTTTTCAACCCATTCCCGGAGAATACCGCCGCTTATCCGGACAAGTTATCCACCTCCGTCACCGAGAAGCACCGATCCGTCGTTACGGCCTCTTATTGATCATTCTTCCATACACTCTTTCTGTTTTCCCGTCTTACGGCTTCGTTACACTTCGCCCTGTTGTACAGGTTTGCCCCTTTTTGTCTCGGGATTATTCCCAGCTCTCATAAGTCTGTGCTCCGCAGTGCGGCTCGTTTTGCTACCTTCTATCTCGTCCCTTTTGCTACGGGATACGCCACACCCAGTGGAATCCATCCTGTTGGCAACCCGATTGCCACCCGCAACCTCCGTCTGTAAGTCAGGAAGAGGCTGCCCGGAGTTACGCCCGGCACGTGTCGGCCTCATCGGAGGGTTCTGCCACTGCTCTGCCCCAATAGGGAGCAAGGCTGAGCACCTTGGGTGCGTAGCCGCTGGCGCGGTTTGTGTTCTTTCCTTCCGTTCCCGGCTTTGCCCCACAATTATAGGAGGGGACCTAAGTGTAAAAAATCGTATGCATTGAACCCCAGGTTCTTTGCACAGAACGTGTCCGTAAATGCCGTTCTATATCGTCCCGGTACTCTTCTTGTGTGTAGTGCAACGCCAGAGGCGGGAAGACACCACAAAGACGTCTGAGATCTTCCTTCGTAAGAGGGTAATCAGCACGCAGAGCCTCTCTGTCAAGGCATGACGAAGTCGGGTGTAAGCCGAGGCCAAGCCGTTACGACGAGCGTACAGAGTTGAGCAAGGATCGGTGTTGGCAACACGTGTGTGAATGAACGAGTTCTCGAGAGAGGCACGAGTCCACGGAAGTGGGGAAAGAGAAAATAAATCCGCGAGAGCGGGAGATGGGAAGAAAAAAAAGGAGGAAAGGGCAAAAAGGCTACAGTAAACACCGGGGTTATCCCTGTACAGGGTCAAACGCGACACAAGCGGAAAACACTCCCACGAATGGGTCTTGTTAGGTGACGCAGGGAGGATACACTACCCGTAGGCAACGAAGTCTCTCTCCTGGAAGGAGTCGATGACCGCCGAAGGCGTAGAAATATAGAGCCAACCCTGGTTGGGGGAACTTTACTGTGCACGGCGGCGAGGTCGCCGCCGGGCTAAGTAGTGAGCTCGCACCAACACTAATTAAATAAACTAACTAAATTAGGCCCACGCCTAGTGGTAATTACCCACGCGCCGTGGCGCCCGTCTAACGTGTACGTGGCCAACCTCCTGGCTCAATCGTGTCCCACGTGTTCTTCATACTACAGTGGTTGTTAGAGCATCTCCACTGGGCAGCTAAATGCGGCAGTAAATCAGCAAAACGTTCCCGACGTGTCGCGATGTAATTGGGCCAACATTTTTTGCTGATATGCTCATTTGCTTCAGCACTGCACTTCTCCAACGGCCTTCCTTGTCCATACGCCAAGCAAGCAAGACATGGCTTCATCGCTCATGAACGATGAGCTTGATGAAGCTCTAGAAGAGCTCGTCCATGACCTGCTCTCCAGCTCAGAGAGCGAACCAGACGAACGGCCACATGGCGGATCCACCAAAGGCCGCAAGAGTAACATTGACCGACAACGAGAGACAGGCCACAAACAGTTGCATAATGATTATCTTTCAAGCTCACCGGTCTATCACTCAGGTCACTTCCGTAGGCGGTTTCGAGTTTCCCGTACTGTTTTTCACCGCCTCTGCAACCAGTTGAAAGAAAAGAAACGCTACTTTCAGCAACACAACGATTGCACAGGACTTCGTGGGTTTAGTGTGGAAGAAAAAGTCACCGCTTCATTGCGCATACTGGCTTATGGGTGTGCAGCGGATTCTGTTGACGAGTATGTTCGTATGTCAGAATCTACAGCCTCTGAATGCGTCAAACGGGTTTTTAGTTGTGTCATTGATGGTTTTGGCGAAGAATACCTCCGTACCCCGACAGAGTCTGACCTAAAAAACGTGCTGGCACGCACACAACGTCTTGGATTCCCGGGCATGATGGGCAGCATTGATTGTTCGAAATGGATATGGAAGAACTGTCCAGTTGCGTGGAGAGGGCAATATCAAGGGAAGGAGAGGAAACCGGGAGTAACATTGGAAGCCATCGCGGACGACCGGCTTTGGATTTGGCACGCGTTCTTTGGGACCCCAGGAAGTGGAAACGACTTAAACGTCTTAGAGAATTCTCCTTTACTAAACAAAATATCGAACGGAAGCTTTCCACCAAAGGTGTCCTACGATCTGAACAGCAAGCACCAAACAATCCCGTATTTTCTTTGCGATGGAGTCTATCCTAGGTACCCCATTTTCATTCATACTATACAGGAACCTGTAACAAAGAAAGAAAAGAATCATGCCAAGAGGCAGGAAGGCAGGCGGAAGGATGTCGAGCGAGCGTTTGGCGTGCTTCAAGGACGTTGGCATATCATACGCAGACCCTCACGTTTTTGGCACGTGAACACTATGAAGAACGTGATGTATTGCTGTGTGATCCTTCATAATATGATGGTAAAAGAAGGCTTGGACGCTGAGGAACTGACGTGGGGAAGATCTACGGAATGGACAAGCGAGGAAGTTGTTCATCGTGAGGTCCCGGTATGGGAGGAGGGCGAAAACTCAACAATTCCGAAAGGCTCAATCGCTGCTCTTTGCAGGAGTAGTGAGTTCCTGAAGCAAGAATCAAGGCAGCGTGAATTAGAAAACGATGTCATGGAACACCTATGGGGTTTGCTCGGAAGATCATAAACAGCACGAACTCATCGGCGTTTGGTAGCCATTTTATTTCGATGGGACCTATATCTACAGTACCTCATTTCTCACGCGGTCGCGCGAGCACCTACGCTCGCAAGCTCGCACCGGCGCTCTACGCTCCCTTGTGAGACTTTTTGGCGTTTCTGGAGGTCATACTGCAATTTCAGCTTAGTAAGATGGTCCGAACAGAGGCTATTCATCGGTTTGGGGGGTTTCCGTCAAAGTGGAGGCTTTTGGGGCTGACTCGGTAGCGGTGTCAGCGGGAACAGGACGGCTTTCCTTCGACTTTTGACGCTTTGCTTCGTCGGCCTTCAGGTCGTCGAGAACGCGCTTCCGTGAGATTTTTAAGAACTCCTGTGCTTCGGGACTACTATTAGCAGTCATCATGAACAGCGATATATCGTTCTGCCTCTTTATTTCGGAGGCTCGTTCGCGCTGCAGGCGTAATGCCTGGCGAGCAACTTTCAGCTTCTCTTCATAGTGCTTCTGTTTAATAAACTCCATTTTTCCCGCCTTTCTACCTTGTGAACGTTCTGAGAACTCTCTCGACGGGACATCTTTCTTCTCTATCTGATCAGGTGTGCCAGGTTTCGAGCATGTTTGCTGCCTAGAAGTGCTGCTGGGATCGGCTTCCGAAGAGGTTGAGGTAATTTCCTCGTCGATGGAAAACTTACGATGGTTGCGGAGAACTTCCCATGCTTTCTTAAACTTAAACGGCTCTCCTATATCATCCTTCGGACTCTTCATCTTGAGTTCATTAAACAGCGCGGTTGCCATGCGAAATTTGTTCTCTTCGTTGTATCCGGATGGATTTAAACGAATTACGCGCACAAAGCACCCAGAGAACAGAGCGCCCTTTGTCGTTCAAAGCTTTGTACGGTTGCGAACAGATTCCGTAGAGCGTGAGGGACGATTAGCAGGCTTATAAAGCTCGTTATAGACTTTTGTGATGGCGTCAAAGAATAATTTCTTCTTGCGGTCTGTTCCCAGTATCGAATCCTCCGATGTTTTAATGTATGCTCGGGCGATGCCAACATCTTCCTGTGGAGTGAAGCTCGGGCCTCTGGTGGTATGTTTTTTGGATTCCATCTTGGGACAGCTCGTCAGGTCTGGGCAGTCATTGGATGAGGAGAGTTGTTCCATGATGGAAGTGTATGCCTACGATATCTACTGGTATCTCCAAGAACCGGTGTTTCGGTTCTTTTGGCGGCAAAGTTGTCCTTCTGCAGCCATTGAGCACCACCAACGTGGATAGTGCGTTGCTCTCGCTCATTTGAACAGGTTCACACTTCCGGAGCAAATCGAGACGATTTGCTCCAGAAATCCGAACCTGTTCAAAAATTTGCTCCCAAATTTTTGCCGGTGGAGATTGGTGCGCCACCAAAATACTATTTTACTGTCGATATTCTTGCCGCTGGAGATGCTCTTACTATTCATATACTCCCACTTGGGGCAACCGTCCGACAGGTCAGAATATGACTAAATAGTTAGAAACCTCTATAACAGGGCGTTGCACTACATTGTGTACGAAGCCGAAAAACACGATCGCAGTAGTAGTTAGTCTGACGTTCGAAAGCCTCCGAGGTTTTGAGCTCGTTGAGATGCTTTTCAATCCATTTTGAAACGGCTCTGCATCTGTCAATCTGCTGAGATTGTGTGTTTGAGTTACTTGCAATGGCTTTCTTGTTTTCTGCGACAGGATATACAACCTCAATATTTGCCTGAATATGTGGCGGGTCAGTAACTTCACGACATTCCTCTACAAACCAGGGAACGTATACGGATTCAACTCGTCTTATTCTTAAAAACCGAGGCCTTCTCAATCGTTCAATATCTCTGTACTCTGGCACTGAACGTTCGTGTACGAGATGTTTGCAAAACATGAAGTGGCTTTGCATAATTTTGGGACAGGAACAGTACCATATCTCTCCATGAGTTGCAAAGTTATTATTCAAAGCTTTTATTGACGATTCTTTCCAGTCCTTCTTAAAACTCTTCCACCAACATGGAACATATCGCCCGTAATAAGCAGTTTGTAGTCAGATACAAACTATGCGATGAACTTAACGTCAAGAATGTACACCAGAAAATTAATTCTCAACCTGTTGTAGTGGGTCAAATACAATCGCTTTAAACCGACCAGTGTGCTTTTACTAGCATTGTTGTTTTTGCAATGGGTATAAAATGCAAGTGAAGTCTCCCCCATACCTGAGAGTAACATTGCTCTAACAAATACGCTTGTAATTCCATCCAAAAGATAGAATGACTAGAACGTGTCAAATGTTGCCCGACTAATTTTCCAGTTATGGAGGAGGCCACTTCAGACCAGCAAACTGCTGGAATAGAATGTATGCCCAGCTTATAAAAAAAGGGATGCAAATGATAGTGTCAACTTATGAGTTGCAACAATTGTCCTTCTTCAGATTGAGAATAGTGAAAGCAAAACTTCTTTCGAAGTGTTCCCAATTTTTTCTTAATAGCACGCTTTATATGCCATATACAAATCGACGGAGTCACGTTGTACACATTACTTATAGCTTGCAGCTGCGCCTAATCTTTGTCGCTGAAAAAAAAAAGCCTCAACGTTTCCAGGCGATCATGCAGCGATGTGAGAAACATGTATAAAGCTCTGATTTGTTGCCCAGGGTCCAAATCCGAGGGAGGAGGCTCCAAAACAAAATACGCAATAGGAAAACCTGCCCCAAAAACGGACCCAATAATAGCAAATACTTCTATCTTTGATGCGTTTTTCTTGTATCTGGAATCAATGAGGGCTACAATCACAGTGGAAGTGGAGAAGGGACAGTAGCGGAGACCGCGTACAGCGGTGGTGCTGCAGTGGCTGCGAAGGTTGTGGAGTCTGCGTACTGCGGCGGAAATGATGGCTAATGGGACAGGTGCGGCGGCGATGATGGCTAATGGGACAGGTAAGGCGACTGTACTGGCGGGAACGGTGGCGGGAACGGTGGTGGCTGCAGTGGCGGCAACGGTGGAAGAGCTGGGGGCCAGATGAAGGCGGGATGCGTGGACGCGACGGTGGCGGAGCCGGGGGATGCTGGGGACGGCGGCATGGGAACGGCGGCCCGATTGATGTGGGTTTGAAAAAGCCCGCCATTTTACGCTGTAAACGTCGACACGTTCCCACGCTAGCCACGATTGGTGACATTATGAAGCGTCATGATTGCGCTTTAGTCACGTTTGTGGCGCCCACGCGCCCAGTCAACCCCATATTCTGTCGGGTGTTTAACCCTTTTGAGACTAAAAAAAGTTACGTCCACATGGATAGACATAAGAAACACCAATTACATTGCAGGAAAAGAACTGAAGTGGGTGGTTCAGAGCAGACTACCAGTTGATTGACATACACACTTGTGTGAGTGTGAGTCAATCAACTGCGTTCGTGCATTCTAAACAAGTGGCCCATGGCCACATCCAAATGACAGCATACAATTGACGTGCCTCCACATCGAGTAAGACAACGCTTTGCTTCACGCCACCGTTCCCGTAATCTCAGAGGCCCTCAATTTCTTCATGGACACAGCTAACAAAGATGAACAGATTCCTGCAGGAGCTTCTCTGACACAGACAGAGAGTACCAGTAATGGAGCGGGTGAACAAATCGCACAGTGTACAATGCCTAGTGCGTCCGTCAACGTTCAACCATCAAAGCCTGTGACACTACCTGGCCATGAGCAACAGCTTCATCGTCTGACTCTTGTCCCAGAGGTAACGATGGACAATGAAGATGTGGTTTGTCGGCAATGCGGCGGCACGCCGTGTTACTGGATGCAACTGGGACCTGCTGTCGTGGATACAACTATTGTTGACTACCCAAGGTTCGGGGAGTACCACGAGAACAATAACCAAGCGCGAAAACGGGCGTACAAGGCGTTTATATATGAGCGACACGGGCTCGTAGGTAAAGGAAAACGTATTCAGCTACCACACTGTGTGCTAGAAGGAATTCGGAGCGTATGGCCGGACAATCGCGGGGCTTACATGGGCTTCAAGGAAGAGTAGATTTACGTCTTGAACAGTACCTTTGCTGTAGATAGTTTGGCTGTGACTGTATTGCGTCTGTTGCGATGGAATTTGGAAGACAGGGACGTTTTCGCGAATAATATTGCATGATAGAGATCGGGACGTGCATGGCGAATGTGTTCCGCGTGGTGATAAAGCGTGAAGCAGTTGACGTGAAAACCTCGTTTGCAGTGAGTGCACGAGTACATCGTATAACCACCGCGTCCTCTCGGAGACAACAACGTGCACAGCATGCAGTGGACACTTTTTCTTCCCTCGGTTTCTAACAGAAAATGTTCTGTAGATGCCATCGGTTGATCGCTCTCACTTGAATGGGCCCCGTTTCCTGTCTCAGATATAAGAGTTAGTGCAGCTCGAGTTTGCTTGTATTCGACATGATCCGACACAAGTTGCTGTATTATGCGCCGCTTCATTAACCCAATGTCGACAATGGGCTCTCCCGGCTTTGCGATGGCGTGGAGGAGAGCATGCGCGTTGATGATGCAAGCATCAAGAATGAAGGTAAATATACTCATCGTCACGCGTTTCTCGTTTCGTTCTGTAGCTGACGTCGATCGAAACTGATCAAATCTGTCCACCCCATTCATGAACAAGTTGTACGCTACAATGATTGATGGGACCTGGAGCGTCGTCCTTCGCAATGATTCATCTCCGATCCACCTTTGTAGCGGTGCAAGGCCGTGTACGCACGTTATTGCGTGCTCGTCTGGCATTTGAATCCGGGAAGTTGGTGTATCTGCTAGATCATTTGTGTAAAATGTTACGACTGATCTGTCCTTGAATACGATGAAACCTGCATTAGATGCAATTCTTACAACACCAGTTGTGCCGTTAGCCATTTCCAATACCTGGACTAGGCGCCATTCTCCCCTTGACGCATGCTTGACGCTCTCAATAGCCTCCTTCAACGCTGGACGGTTCAAGCCGTCCACGTTCGTAAAGCGCACAGTACCCAAGACCCTACACTCCCCGTCACTAAGACGTGTCAATTGTCTGGCTAGGACGGGTCTTGTGTAGAAATTGTCCATAACCATAAGCCTCCCTGAGCCTTCTGTTGGATGCAGCTGCACCTGGTGTGCCATTTGGGCACACCATAGTGCCGACGGTTTTGATTTTGGTACTAATGTACCATCAACCTTTCTTTCTACGGCGCCACGAAGGTTTCGAAACAAAGAGGTATATCTTTGCACAGGGGTTTGACTGGTTTGATTACCAGAACCGTTGTCTTGCAAACTATGCAAATACGCGTGAGACCAGCCTACCACTGCGTAAAAGCGAATCCCAAACTTTACGGGTTTGCTCTTCATATATGACCTAGCAGCGGTGCGGCCCTTGCAGCGGATAGTATTCTCATCCAACGAGCTCACCCCAAGGGGAACGGCCAGAGTAGCTGTGTTACGCACAAAGTGCTCTAGAATAGTGCGACTGTGCCAAAGCGGGTCCAGTACAGCTACATCAGGATCGTAAGAAGCGTAAGTCCGCAAAGCGCTACGAATGTGCTTGAATGTATCGCGTCCCATAACGTTCTTGAAGAACGGGACACCCAGCAGATCAGAATTGCACCAGTAGTCATGGAGTCTATTCAAGCGATGAACCGACGTCGCGAGCTCTAGTCCGATGTACGCCAATAATTCGTCCATACGAAGAGATTTGGTTCGCCTTCCCCTTTCTATAAGTTCTTTGCTCGTCCACGCTCGCATGCAATTCAGGAATGAAGAGTTCAGAAACAAGTAGAACACGCCTATCTCTTTCTTGTGACCGTAAGTTCTTCTGATGAGGTGTGGCTTGGCCAAGTGAAGGCCACTGACTGACACCCACTTTGCGCAGTACGCATTGTTTTTGGCCAACGACTTCTTCTCTTCGGTTCCCAGAGCCCCCATCATAAACTCTTCCTCCTCATTAGCTTCCCAATAGGTTTCTCCTGCGCGCTGTAGAGTGCATTCGGCAGCGTTTCGGAGCGCTTCATCTTGTTCACCGTTTTGAATGCAACTAAGAGAAGGTGGTGCTGCAATCATGTGGGTTCTGGGAGACTTTGATGGTCCTGAGATGTCTATAACGCAAGGGTAACAAAGCGAAAGGGACGATGAGGGGTCCAGCTGTTTTGGCGGGTACGAATTGGTTTCGCTTGGAGCTCCATGTGCAAATTCTGGTTGTGGAAGCATGTTCCACTGCTGCCGTAATTCGGGTTGTGCACTGTATGCGGTGGTGTGAAAATGACGTCTTCTTACGAGACAACAGAAACCACGATAGACGGAGTCATTTGCTCTCATCGCCTCTGATCCAGGTACTGCCAATGGCGTTAGCTTGCTTATGTCTTCTGAGACAGAGATAAGCAAAGCGAACACATGGCAGGTCGACATCCAAGAGTTTCGGTTCAAACCCAATCATATGGATCTGTCATGTCTACTTCAACACACTTAACTTTTCAGTCTCAGAAGGGTTAAGGTCTAGTTTTGGAATATAGGCACAGCTTTGATTGGATACACACTTGTTGTAGTTGTTGGAGAGCGGAGCACCAACCATTACAAGCTCTATTTTTAAAGTGAGGGTGGCGTGCAGATATTATGAGTGTAAAGCAGAGAGAGCGCCAATTGATTGGAAAGAGCGGAACACGTGACCTTCATTAAATTGCCGTGCTCCAATCGTTTGGCTTCAAAGGCGCTGCGCACATGCGCCCCCGCACGTCAAAATGCGTGCGGCGCCTCGCCGCCGTCAACTGATAGTTCTTTTTCGCACAGTTAGTAGTTGAGGCGTATCTGGCGCGTGCAAGCGCAGCCGCTCACGCGTGGAAGCGCACCAGCGCGTCCGCGTCCGCAATACGCCAGTACTGCGGCGTGTACATGAGCTTCTTGCGGTCGGTATTGAGCACGTTCTGCTCCGTGATGAACGCGTACGCGCCGTCCATGTGCGGCTGCGCCCACTTGATGAGCATATCGATGGTGGGCGTGCGCACGTCAACCAATTCCGCCAGCCCGCGCAGCACGCACAGCGCGGGGATGTCCTCCGTGAAGTAGCGACACTTCCAATCCACCGCGTACATCTGCACGCCGCCGCGCACGCGCCCCTTCTTCAGCGGCGTGCCAATGCCCGCAAAGCCCGCGCACGTCTGGAAGATGCGCGCCAGCGACGACGTGTCCGCCACCTCGTACGCGCTGGTGGTGGAGTCTGCGATGGAGCGCACGCGCGACAGGTCCAGCTGTAGCCCGAGCTGCGCCGACTTGCGCTCCACTGCGCGCGCAATGCACAGCATCTCGTCCGACACCTGCCCTATCAGCCGCGCCGACGGCTCGTCCATGTGCTCGTAGAACAGCGGCACGTGGTCGATCTCCGCGCTGCGCGCAAACAGCGCGTACATGCGCGCCGGGTGGATGCACTGGTTGCTGGTGGCCAGCGTGAGCACCAGAAAGTTGGGCACCACGTGCAGCTGCACGCGCGGCAGCAGCTGCGACAGCGTGCTTGCCATGCGCTGCGCCAGCGCCGCGCGGTTGGGGATGCTCGCCAGCGACAGCCGCTCCTTGAAGCCGAACAGCTTGATCAGGCGCCCGTACTGCAGCGTGCGGCAGTTGAACGGCAGCTTGTCCAGCCCGAATAACGTCACGTCGGCGCGCGCGTCGCGCAGCCGCAGGATGTCGGCCGCCATCCACTGGAAGCCGCCCTGCGCGGGCAGCGCGCCCACCCACGCGCCGGCCGTCACGTGCGGCGCGATCAGCCGCAGCATGGGCGGCATGGCGAACGTGGGCAGCGGCAGTAGCACCAGTCGCGCGTCGCGTAGGGCGTCCGCTGCGTCCGCCGTGATGAGCGTCGGCATGCCGCGCACCACAAGCCCGTCCGGCTGCTGCACGCCGATGCCGCCCGCCTCGCCAGCCGCCGCCGACAGACGCGCGCTCTCGTCGCCGAACGGCGCCAGTAGCGACACGCGCGGCGCATCGCGCCGCGTCGCGTGCGCGTGCGACAGCAGCGCGGCCAGGACCTGCGCCGCGTTGCCGCCGCCCACCACGCAGATGTGCGCAATGTCAGAGGCGCGCCACATGCTGCTGCGCATGGTGGTGCGCGCAGTCAACCGCCGGTGGCGACCAGCGGCGGCGGCGGCGGCGGCGGCAGCGATAAACGACGACGCGCCCGGCGGGATGAAGGAACTGCGCGTGCGTGGCGCGATGAGCGGGGCGCCCGGCGATGCGCGTAGAGGCGACGGCGATGACGGCCGCGCCGCGCGCGCCGCGCATGGGCCGCGCTGACGGCGGGCCGCAGCCGGCGCCGCGCTGAGGATGAAGGGCATGGCGGGGGGCGCGCGCGCGGCGGGGCGCGCGCGTGGCGTGGCGTGTGGTGGCGGTCACGCCGGGCCGCGGTGGCGACGGTGTGGTTGTGGTGGTAGTGGTTGTTGTTGTTGTTGTTGTTGTGGCGTGAGTGGCGGGGGGCGGGCGCCCATTTGTATACGCGCGCGGCGGGCGGCGGTGGCCACCCCCGAGTGAGGAGTCGTCGCGCGGCTGCAAGCAGCGGCGCTCTCGAGCCGCGCGCGCCACGCCGCGCCGCGCCGCTTTGTGGACGACAAAGGTCGCGCGCAGCGCTGCCATAGATACGGCAGATATGTGTGTGCCACGCGCGCTCGCTGCACCCGTGTGCCTCCGTGTGTGCGCGTGTGCACACTGGCCACGTGTGCTTGGTTGCCAGCTCACATGCGCTGGCCAAGGGCGCAGCCACGTTGTACACGCACAATACCCACTCCGCTTACAGTTGGCTGGCTTCAGGCATCTGATCATGCGCTGTCAGCAATTGCAACCGCCTGCACCAGCGGTAACACGTGCTCATTTGGACTACGAGTGCGCTGCCACCAAAAGCGCCTTCGTTTTGCTCGCTCTCGTGGTCTTTAGATATTTCACAAACTGCGCTTGTTGTTGCTTTCTGTTTCACGCCCACTCGCGCTAATTCCATTCATTTTGTGCTCCTTTTTCTTGCCGTTTTCACCGCGTCTCATTTTTTGCTGCTGTTATTCAACAACGACGCCCACAACGTTGTATTCAAAATGGAGAGGCCACGCGGCTCCACGCCTTGTTCGATTTGTTGTTAAATGCTGCTCTGTAGACAAACCAGCATGTGCATTACATTAGCACGGCGTTTGATTTTAGTGTACTTTGCAAAGTAGATTCTCATTTGGTTATTCAAAGCTTTGCAATTGCTGCTGCCCAAAATGAACGGAGTTAGAGCCAGGTTCATGGTGGTGCACTGAAGGGTGGTGCACTGAAGGGTGTTCGCACGGAGATGACACAAAAAGCGAGCGCGGTCTCATGCAAGCGAGAATTCTTTTTATAGTGCTTCGAGTTGAGTGAGTTGCAATGTTTCCGGCGGAGCAGATATATGCTTTGTCGCCTGCTTCTCAGAGCAACATGGTTGGTGGGGGGAAGGAAATTACTCATCGTATCAGAGCTTTTCGAAGCTTGCTTCGAAAAAGAAAACTACCGCAAAGCTCCATTACGAGGAATAATGTTAATGAGTTGGCATGGAAGTATGGTATTACACAACTGCTCTGTTTAGGAGTTGGTATCTGTGTTAGTGATCTAATGTAGGGCTTGTCTCCACCAAGAAAGGAAAATGCCACGTGTGACACGGCGCATTTTTTTACAAACCTTTATTTGCACTAATACTTTTTTCAAGCTTTGAGCAAAGCCCTGAATTAGATCTATTAATCCGCGACCAATTCACTCCGTAATTACTCTGCAGTGCCCAAATTCGGCTTGCGAGTACCACAGCTCACCGAAGCGATCCACGAAGCCGTCGCTCGTTCCGAGCCGCACGTCGCTGCCGTCTGCCTGCCGATGCGTCACTGCACGGCTCCCGCTCCAGCCCCCAGCGCGTCTGGTGGAAAGGCGCTGCTGCTGCAGCGCATGCAGCTTGGCGCCCCACGCCTCGTCGTCACTCGTCGCAACGCACGCACCGTCGCCCACGCGCCAAATCCTTCCCTTTCCTGTCCCCCACTCCCGCGACACAACGTACGACCCGTCCTCGTTCAGGCCCACCTCCACGACCGGCTCGTCGTGCTGCAGCGGCCGAGCTACCTCCTCTCCGTTCGCCATATTCCACACGCGAACAGTTTTGTCCCCCGACCCGGACACTACCCACTTGCCGTCGTAGCTCCACGCCACGCAGTACACGTTGTCGTCGTGAGCCGACATTGTGTGTGTCAAACGCCGCTCGCTGTGCACCGTCCACACGCGCACCGTGTGGTCTGCTGAGCCGGACACCACCTGCGTCCCATCCGCGCTCCACGCCACACTGATCACTTGGTTCTCGTGACCAATCAGCGGCGCTCCCAGCGCTTGCCCGCTGTCCACATTCCACAGTCGCACGCTGTTGTCACTTCCGCCCGACGCCACACGTTTTCCATCGGCGCTCCAAGCTACGCAACGCACAAAGTTTGTGTGCCCAACGAGCGGCTCCCCCACCGCTCGGCCGCTGTCAGCGTCCCACACGCGCACGCTCTTGTCCCGGCCGCCCGACACAAACCGCCGCTCGTCCGCGCTCCACGCAACACAAAACACCGCAGCGGTGTGCCCAACAAACGCCTCTCCCACCGCCGCTCCGCTTCGCACATCCCACATGCGAACCGTGCAGTCTGCCGAACCGCTCAACGCACGCGTCTCGTTTCGGTTCGGCGCAACGCAATGCACCGGTGCTGTGTGTCCGCACTGCGCCTGTGCAACGCTCTCTCCGCTCTCACCCGGAGCCCACACTCGCGCGCTCCCGTCCGTTGATCCGGACACAATTTGTCTTCCGTTCCCGTTCCACCTCACACAATACACATCACTCGTGTGACCAACGAGCGGCTGTCCAACAATCTGTCCGCTGCTCACGTCCCAAACGCGCACGGAGCTGTCCGTCGAGCCGGACACAACACGTGTGCCGTCCGCGCTCCAAGAAGCGCAAAGCACCCAGCCGCCGTGCCCAACCAGCGCCGCTCCCACTTGCTGTCCGCCTTCCACATCCCACACGCGCACGCTTCTGTCATTCGAGCCGGATACAATTCGCTTTCCGTCCACACTCCACGCCACACAATTCACATCGTCAGTGTGTCCAACCAGCGCCTGCCCCACAACTTCTCTGCTCTCCACATTCCACACACGAATCGTGCCGTCCCTCGAGCCAGACGCAACACGCCTCCCGTCGCTGCTCCACGCAACGCAGTCAATGATACCCGTGTGACCACGTGCGTATCCCACACTACAGATATCATAACAATATGATCTCGCTCGCCTCCATCGCGCCCAAAAACCACGCGACTGCTTCATGGGTCCCACAGATAATCCGCTGCTGGCTTCCCATACACGAACAGTTTCGTCATGGGAACCCGACGCTATCAAATTGCCATCGTCACTGACAGCAACGCACTGTACCTGACCATTATGACAGTTACGACTCTGCGTTGTCTGCCCTGTTTCCGTATTCCATATCCATATCGCCCCATGCGGAAGTCCGATCACAACTATCTTCAAATTCGATGATAACTCAACACAGTTCTGCATCACATAGTTATTCATGTCCATCAAAATTTCTTCGCACTTCTGTCGTTGTGTTTCAGAGACACCGCTTGCAAAGTTGTACTGTGTAACTCCGACCGTCGTTCCGTCGACCCAGCAACACGAAAGCCTCTCTTCATCCATTTGAACTGAATAAACAACGCCAAAGACTTTAACAATGTCCAACGAAGTCGTACTTGCCCTTTGCAAAAATCCCACCGAAGCCTTTGCCCATGGCTTCGGTGCACGTGCTTCCATCTCTGCAACAAACTGCTTCGTTGTCTCGCACACTGTCGAGAAGCTCAACAGTCTTCCATGGATCTGAAACCAAGCCTCTCTCACCGTGTTGTTCTCCAACACAAAAGTGCAACCCATGCGAGCCGCTCTCCGAACCATCTCCATGTGCTTCACCAATTCATCATTCCCACCTTCATGAACTTCCGCAACCTTCTTTCCCACACTCAAATCGCGCTCCACTGCCGAAATTCCGTTGTTTACCAAACGACCCACTATCCATTCCGGCTGCAATAACAGCCACAAAAGCTGCTTCTCGTATCTCGCACCCCGGAGTGCCCGACACACGTTGTCGTGGAGATAATCATCATCTCGCATATTCCACCATTCCCACTTTCCGTTCTCGATTTCTGCCCTTGGCTCAACTTCTTCCACTGGCTGCTCGCTGCTCTCATCTATTCTTACGCTTACGTTGTAGCAACACGGTTCGGGGTACCAACGCTTCAAACCACTCTTCTCTCTCGAAAGCGACTCAACAACTTCTTCTTCCGAAGGTGCCTTCACTTCCGCTTTTTGTGCTTCCTCAAGCACCCACTTTTCGTGCTCGATGTAGTTATCAACGAGTGATCGCCAGCATGTCTTCACCTCGTACCTTTCCGAAGCTTTTCGAAGTGCGATATCGAGGATGACATCATGCAACTGAACCAATACTTGTGAGTTGAGCCTAAACCTACGTACAAGATTCACCTCATCGAACGCCTTCACAACTTCATCAGTTGTTCCTAGATCGGAAAACCCCCACAAGTTTCGTAACATGTGAATCGGTACCATCTGCTGCTTCTCAACAACACACAAAGCGCGAAACATCTTGCCGAAAGAAATTTCATCGCGATCAGACTGCAAAACGTCCAACGACGAATCCACAACAATCCTGACTGAACCGTACGCTTCTGCATTACCATCCGCTATACTTTCTTTCTTTGAAAGAATCCGATGGTACACATGCTCCCAAGAGCGTGCAACGTCGTCCTTCCATTGCCTGCTCTCCCTTCGCACCGTCTCGCCCACAACCCCTAGTGCCACCGGAAGCCCGTTGCAGATACGCAGCAAACCCCTTACTGCTTCTTCATTCCTTTGGGGCAAGGACACTTTCCAATCGAACTTCGCATGTACCATCAACATTTCCCGCGCCTTGTCACTGTACATTTCCAGCGTTGTAAACTCAATCTCTTCGTCGCATGCATCCGTGAGCTTCTGAGATCTTGTCGTGTACACCAGGCGGCTGTTTCCGCTCAGTAGTGTTGCCAGAACTCTCGGCACTCTTGTAGAAATGCCGTTAACCAGCCATATGTCATCGATGAGCAAGAGGCATGTTTGGTTTTTGAACCAAGTCGACGCAGCATCTACAGCTTCCTGTAACTCTTTCGAGCCCTTCAACCTTTCGGCCAGGGGTAAATTGCCAGTACGTTGCACCAATGTAGCAATTCCTGTTATGACTTGTGATAACGTAGCATGGTTTCCCAGTTGAATGTACAGCACGCCTCCAGTAAACCTTCGCTTGATATCTTGAACCTCCGCCAGGCCTCGCAGTGCACATGTCTTACCAACACCGCCCATCCCGACGGCTACCACCCCAACTATCCTGGAATTACCTTCCTGCAATACAGCGGCCTTCAGCCTGCCTTCGCATGTTGAAGTAGAGCGATAATCCAATATGAGTCGTGGTGGGTTCGGGGGCACATTACAATGGGGAACGAAATCATGGTGCATGGACTGTTGTTGAAGCTCTCTGGACACCGGTGCAACTTTATCGCTTAGAAACTCCAAGCACTTGTTCACACTTTGTTCACAGCGATCTAAGATTTGCTTCATGCGATTGACGCGATCGGTGTACTTGGCAGATGCTATTCGCGACTGCCACTCCTCGAGTGCCTTAAAGTCCTCCTCCATGGTTGTGAGATGCGTGTGTAGTACGGTGTCCATTATGGGGTCATCGGCAACAACTGATTCCAGCGTGGGGGTCAGACGTCGAATATCTGCTACATGGCGTTGAAGTAGATCCAGCCTGGTGCGGTTGTCGCTGGTGAGGTCCTGGCGTTCGCGCAAGCGGTTTACGAAAGCAGGAACCTTGTCACAAAAAGCCACCAAAGCGTTAACCACTCCGGCGGATGCTGTTACAAACTGCTGCCATGGTTTTGTCGGTACGCAAACGACGAAAGGATGAATAAACGGTGATCGATGGCGGTACAACGAGTGCTGCGAACAGAACGTGAATGACTACGTTCGCCCTGGGTGCGGTGCGAGAGTGGTTATTTATATGCACGCCACAAGTTACTTTGTAACTTCGAGTCTAAGAATTCACATCGGTCCAGCAATGCTTCCTAAAGGTATTTACAAATCGATGCGGAAAGGCACACAGCCATGTCTGACGCGCTGAGTTGGCACAGTAAGGCTCCACGATGGCCAACTCAAGGAATTAAATGTGTGGCGCAGAGCGCCGCGTAAGTTTGCTTGCAGCTCTCAGTTGGCATCGCAGGAGGCTTCTTCCTCCACAAGGAGACAAAAGATCGTTACGGTCACAGGCTATTGGCGGCAGCCACGCGGTGTTTGTTGGCATAACGCAATCCTGTGATGCGAGATCCACTCTCGAGGTAGTCTCGTAGCGCGCCTTGAGCTGGATACAACAAAAACGAAGGCGTCGCCCGTTGAAGCCCATCGATGACAGCTGTGCTCACAAGCATTACTGACAGTATAATATATATACATATTATGTGAGCTTTTTCTTGTTTGAGTGGATAGCAAAATACCGCAGACGCAATTGCTGGACACGTTGCTTGCGTTTTATCTCTGGTTTCATGGCACTTTCTTAGAAAAAATAACAAGGCCCCCTGACCAGTGCTTTTGTCCGCATGCGCCCCCTGCAGCCGCTGCGCCGTCTGCCTGCAAGTTTGCGCTCATGAACTTGTATTTGTACTCCTCTCTTGTTCTGTCAAGCTCCTTTTGTCTACAGGGTTACACTGGTCTCGGCAATGACATGCGCTTCCTCCATCGCCGCTGTGCGAACACTGCTTTGCGGAAATCTTGCTTGCTGATCTCTGAGCCTTGCTTAAAATAATGCGTTTGCGTGGCTCCACTATGGCAAAGATGTTATACAGTACTTTTATAGTTTCTACGCTCAAATGACTGCTGCAGTCAAATATTTGAATGTTTGGAATCTTGACCAGTCATGTGATTCCACTTTTTGAATGCTGCCTCTTTCCCCGCTTTGAATGATGTCAGCATTCTTGACTGGCATCCCAGTTCAAAGTTTGATTGCAATGCAATCAAACTTTGAATGCTACATCGCTCAAAGTTTGACTGATTTTTGACTGTACACGTAGTAAATCTCCTTGGAACACGTCGCACACACGTACACATGTCACCAGAAAACTAACAATATCATATTGCATTTGAATGATTTTTGACTGTTTGACTGGTTTTTGTGAAATTGAAACATTTTCTCTGAGTAGCAATCAAACATTTGAAGGGCATTTTTTCTAAGCTTTGGACTGGGAGCAGCGAGAACATGGCCTTTTTTGAAATATATGACATACCTGCGGCGCAGGTTAATTTAAAAAAACATGCCCTGTAACCTAGGTGCCCTCTGAAGCCACATTTTTATCGCAAGGCTCCTATAGGGATACAAAACTGGCAATTAGCTAAATATTCCTAGCTAATTTAAGCAAATCCAGCTAGAACAGTAACTTTTGGCTACTGTTCTGGAGATCTACTGCAATTATTTGTAAATTTTCAGTTCTTAACGCTATGCATAGAATACTCAAATTCTAGTCCAAGATTGTATTGATAATCAATAATTTATTTAAAACAAGCGCCTTGTCACACAGAGCCGTTGAAATTCTCTTAGCATGCATGCTGTGCTTGGATCAAAAAACCACTAATATTTAACAATAAAAGGCAAACACATTCCAACTCTCTTGTTTGATACTTAACCACAGAAAAAAACGAATTTACAATTTTTTGGACTAACGTAAATCTGAGATTTAAAAATGACTTTTGCAGATTGTGTCTATATTCTCTGCGTTCATTGACTCAAAGCTAAATTTCATACCTAAAATGACTTTATGTCATCCTGTTACAGACCATATTTTTTGGTGGAAGCATTTCCTTTTATTATTGTCTATTTCTTTAGACCATCAAATTTTCATTGTTGTTACAACCAGTTTACACATACATATATTTCTAGGAAACGTTTTGAGGTTTTATTGAGCAGGAATTGTTCGAGTACATTATCTCAACTAGAATTTTTCTCCCTGCACCGAATTCCGTTAAATTGTTATGCGTTCTAGGAAAAAGAAATCTTTTGTTGCTTATCGACGTAGAGTAGGTTATAATTTTCAACCAAACCCTCATTTCCTGTCGTCTTGTATGAAACAGCTGATCAAACGAAGCATAAATTGTGATGATTCCTTTCATGCGAATGATCACGTAAGTAAGCTATAGGCTTAGGTCTCTTTTCAGAAACATGCTTCTCAAAGTTTTTCATTTTCAAACAAAAGTAGAACAGCAAAAATAAAACTGTACTGTTAATTCTTTGATTTCATCTTACATTTATCTATTGTTTTCAAAATACGTACGCCCAGTGACTGTAAAGATGTAAGCCACACTAATTAAGTAACAAAATTAACACAGGGGCACAATAACCAATGTGGGTCACAAAAAATAATATACTACACTATTTACGGTTGTTGGTGATATACTCACAGCTCACCATGACGTACAACTCCGGGATGGAATATGGACGCCCCTACCCGCTTGGTGGTTGATCAAGCCGTGCACCAGCTCTCTCAACGCATACCTAAATTGGTTAAAACAAACCTCTTAACGGGTGCCCGAAGCATATCTACCGAGTGGTTCAAAACTTTAAGTTTGCGCAGGAGTGGCGGAAGCAAAAACCCCTGGGATTATAAGGTTACAAGGCATACCACAAAAGATCTCTGCAAGTTTTTTGGCACCAATCAAGCCAATTCCGGGCGATAGTGCATCTAGCATACTGTTTTAAGGCGAGCGCAGTCTTCTCTGTCTTATTCGATACGGCATCCAGAAGATTAAAAGATGTACAACAGAAAGAAGTGTCTCAAAAGGTTTTCAGAGCGAAGGAAAGGTATTTAACGGAGATTCTGTTGAAAGTAAATCGGCTTTATCGAACCAAATATATCAGTTATTGAACAAATTGTGAACGTGGGAAGGAGAGGAGAAAAGAGAACGTATTTTGTAGATCCTCTGAGACAAGCCTATCACTTGAAGAGAGGAAAAACCAATCTTCTGCTCTAATCCCATTTATTGTCTTCAAGGTCCTCTCCTAGGTGCCTATAGCAAGAAGCAATGGTTACGGGGTACTTTTCTATACCTTTTGAACTGATATGGTGGCTGAAAGTCTATTAACACGTCATCGAGATGTTGGAGAACTTCTCACAATAATATGAACAACGTTACTGTTTTGCAGCCATTCTATCGGTTGCGTCCGTAATGTTATGCCACTCGCTCACAGATCTACTTCTAGATGAAGAACGGCAGCAGCACTCCTGGTCTTGACTGTCGATGTTTTGTTTAGGCTGGAATCTCTACCGTACTACTTTACCACCGCTCAGACCCAAGTTTTAGTGCAGCGCCCTTGTCTTTCGCTACATTTTGGCTCGTCTGAGGGTTTTTCAGACTGCTTACTGTGACATTTTGTGTTTGTACTCTTTACTTTGTTGCGTTAAGCCTCCTTCATCACATACATATCAGTCCTGCAGATTGCGAGTTGCTCTCTAAATCGTACCCGTCGATTGTATGCATCCATGGTCTCTTGCTCTTTTTGCCCAATCCATAGACGAGGAATTTGGTGGGGAACGCGTGCAAAAGCAACTGAAACAAAAGTACTAACCCTGAATTGTAGGTTTATTATTGTGTATGTATTGGCGACGATGGTATTCAGATATTGTTTGCACTCCTGCTTTGCATATAACGTTCATTTCCCACATGAATCTCTGGTTTTGGTCTTCTTGTTCCACTCTGATCAATGTTTCTATACATTTCCTGACAATCTCTTAATTTAGTTGCCATGGATTTGAACTCACCGCCCTTGGAAACGGTTGATGGAACATTTTTCTGAGCGAACGCCATGTTTCACAGAACAGTGTCTCCTTCTCAGTGCAGGAATCAGGTCGTCTTGCAGGCGCCGTATGAATGTGATCTTGAAGTGCTCTGGCGTTTCTAGGGTACTGAGCCCGTCTCGGCAACATAGAACCTTTAACCACTTCCATAGTCCCACCACTAACCACCCTTTACAGTTCTTGTCCCGTAGCGATACCTCCGCCTGACCTCCTATATCGCTACGGCACCATGGCTTAAGGCCGCAATTGCCCCACCGTTGCCTTGGAATCTGGCATTTCTGCTGCCCTCATGCAACCACACCTTGCT